>PVJC01005111.1:0-14093 GCA_004026665.1 Murina feae | reverse complement strand
GGGTCCGTGAGTGGCGGCCGCCATGTTGGCTGGGCTAATTTGCATACAGCCGCTCTGATTGGCTGGTGGGCATGGCTTACCCGTCTCGGAGAAACGGTTAATTTTAATATTTCGCTTTTATAGAGTAGATAATTTCTTCTATTTAAAACCTTTCCTTTATTTTTTTTTAAAGTGGAATTGTTTCTGTAGTTAACTACATAAAATTGGAGCTAACATGTTTTGATCTCAAAACAAAATATGTATTAATTGATTGTTTATATTTTTGGTAAGTCTTCTGGTCAATAGTAGGCTATTAGTAATTAAGTTTTGGGGGAAGCAATATATGGATTTTGAACTGCATGGGAAGGGAGTCAGCACTCCCAATTCCCTCCTTGTTCAAGGGTCAATTGTATTAATTTCTTGATCCATTTGTGATGAAAAAAATCTGAATTTGTAATAAAAGATTCTAAAGAACTAAAGGAGGTGTTTTGTGTACCAAGGGAAGCTTTAACACTGTACAAATTAATAGTAACTTCCCATAATCTTTCTGGGAGTTACATATACACAGGCAATTGAATCATGAAATTAAATCTAAAATTATTCAAGTCACACAGACTATGAGATGGCTTTATTTTAGGATTATCTGTGCCTCTTCATTAATCTGTAGTAGAATAAATAGTTTTATTAACTTTTTCCCTAGCATTTGTGCATGATGATAACTAGTTCTATTTTTTTTTTACTGAAGTTAGATATTATATTGTGATTCTTTATAATAAAATCTCATTCATCACTGGGCCAGTGTTAAATTCCTAGTGTCCCATGTGCTATTTTAAGCGTGGGTAAAATTTCTGCCATCTATATTAGTTTCAGCAAATGAACAAACCATGAGTGTGTACCTTTCTACCATATTATTTTAAGCATAATGTTATTAGAAGCTATTGTGCTTGGAGACAAAGCCAGTCATGCCCCACACCGATCCTGAAGGCAATGGGAAATTGAGAAAGCAGTTTAATAAACAGATGCTTCCTTTGCCTTTTTAAAGAAAATTGAGTTTATTTGAGCAGCTTTCTCCATATAATACAATCTACATGTTTTAAAGGCAATCATGTCCCCCAGTTTATTCTCTTAAATGAAATCTCGACTGCTCATAGCAGTATTCCCCTGACTCGCCCCATGTCATGCATGCACTCCGATTTGTGGATTGGGACTGAAAAGAGAGAGCGAATAAAATTCCACAAGTGCTTAGGGTTTAGAAGAGCAACTGAAGTTTTAAAAAGCTCTCTGGATTTTTTTTTTTTTTTAACAGAATTTTTACAAGAACAAACTACAGGGGGCAGCAAATATCCAGAGGCTCTCAGGATCATGTTGAACCTTAGAACTAAAGATTTTGGGGGCTGCTCCACTTCTCTCTGACGGAAATGCCCATCTTTAACATGAGGCATATTGTCATCTCATTGCTTTAGTTTCAAGAAACGTGAGTTAAATCTTGGAGGCTTTTCCCATCCATCTTTATACAATAAGCTGAGGACAAGAGGTGTCTGTTGCATTTCACAGTATTTTTTGTCTTCTTTAAATTCTGCAATCAGGTGTGATGTGCTGAAGTGACATGGATTAAACACCTTGGGATCATCTGAGCATTAAAGTGAGGACAAAGGGCGTTTTGTTCTCTATTTTATTTACTCGGGGTGGGATGAGTACTCTTGGACTTTGCTGATACATCTCCCACACTATTTGAGGTTTCATTATCTGAGAGAGTTCTCAAACACTTGGTATGTTTAAAATCAAACACACCATCCCTGGCTTTCCCAAATAAAACTCAGCCTGTTTTCATAAGGGCAGAGAAAGTGAGTACAGATTACCCATTAATAGTGTTGAACTTGACTTACCCTGTTATTTTGAGGACCGAAGAGAGGGAGATTGCCAGACCCTCACTGAAGAGCTTTGATGTTATCCTGGTGCCGCTTAGAAAATACCGTCTCACGGGGAGGCTTGGTGCGGTCTCGTTTCCCTTTTCTGGAAAAGTCTGGAAAGCAGAGAAAGAAGCATTGTTATTCTTTCAACCACCTCAAACCCTATGTTTTAAAATATCAACATGTCAATAAGAGGGTTGCAAGGCTCTTTAATTGTTGATAAATAGAATTACTGACATAGAGTAACGGCCATGCACAAGCCAAATCTGTTTCCAACATAAGCATTGCAAATGCAAAGCTTGTGATGACTTACATGCTAGAGGACAGCACTGACCTGAGGCAAGGAGTGAGGAGACGGCAGTTATATTTTGGTTTTGCCACAGCAAATCTGCTGTGATCTCTGGCTTCGTGTCTTCTTGTCTATCACGGCCAACCGGTACCGTCTCCTACCTGTAGTTCTTAATTCGATTTGCTCCTGTATTCTCTTTTCTCACAATGAAGTACTGCAAATAAACAGCGAGGGACAGGAAATATAAAAACACCTATGAACCCATCAATCCAGAGCAAATAAATATTAATTTGCCATATGATCCTCAATTTCTTCTTTTTCTTTAAAAAATACATTATTTCGGAGCAGAAAGAAGAGGGAGAGAAAGAAACATCCCTGAGGAGAGAGAATCATTGATCAGCTGCCTCCTGCACGCCCCGCACTGGGCTCCCCATAACCCAGGCATATGGCCTGACCAGGAATTGAACTATGACCTTTTGGTTCATAGATCAGTACTCAACCACTGAGCCACGCCTGACAGGCATTTTTTTTTTAATCAAATAGTATTTTACACATTTTTTGGTAATATAACATACATTCAGAAAAGTGAACATTTTTTTTTATAAACTGAAAACACCTATGTAACTGGAACCAAAATCAAGAAAGAAGACATTTTACCAAGAGCAGGGAAGACCCACTCTGTACTCTATATCCCACCCCCACCCCTTCACCACGAGGGAGCCTGTTGTCCTGACTCCTACCATGATACATTGGCTTCCATTTGGGGTTTTGTTCCTGTTTTATATAAATCACATAGTATGTACTTTTTGCTGTCTGGTTTCATTTGCTCAACATCCTGGATAAGCAAATTAAACTGCAAGATCCATTCATTCAGTTGTGTGTAGTGGTAGATCCTTTATTCTTGGTGCTGCATGGTATCCCATTGTCTGCATATCTCCTGAATTATTTTGCAAAATAAAATGTCAGGGAGACAAGATACAATAAGTTGGAGCTATGTGTCCTTTCTATCTATTGTTTTTTACTTAGTCTACATAAATAGATGTATCCATTAATTGCATGTAAAACTGTTCTGTGTGCTTTGAATTTTACATCAGTAACGTCTTACCACATATACATATCATTTCCCAATTTGCTTTTGCTCTCTCAATATTTTGCTAAAGATGTGTCTCCATTTTTATACGTGTACACTTAGTCTGTTTTTCTCTTCTGGATAGTGGTCCACTGGATGTACTACATTTTAAATTCTGGATCCTGTTGATGGCCACTTAGGCTAGATCCTCCCTGTGCTTATGCATGGTGCGTTCCTGGAGGTGTAATCTCTGGTCAGAGCATGTGCCCACCTCCGCCTTTACTGCACAGCACCAAGCTGCTCTCAAAGCAGGAATGCAGAAAACTGTAACAGATGCCACTTCACACGCGTCAACACTTGCAATTGTCAGAGTGCTATATGTCTGTTTGTGTCTTATGGTGTGTGTTTTTTTCCACTTTGCTGGCGGTGGGAAGGCATGTTCCTGATGGCTAGTGATGTTGGGCTTTATGGTCATTTCTTGCTCATTTCACTTTCTGTATCTCCACAAGCCTTGTTCCCTCTCCCTTTCACAGCACTCGGCTTCCTGCTCTACTTTCCTTGCAGATTTTGCAGGTGGCAATGGAGACGTTTGTCTCTTTCCCCTTTTAATTAACAAAAGGGGACTGTCATCCAATACCATGCTAATTCACCCAAGGCTAATCTGTCCCCCTATTCTCTTTATCATCTCCCTCCTGTCTCACTGTAGTTGGCCTCTACTACGCCACTGAAATGGACTTCAGGATTACCAATGTCATATTAATTTCTGTGACTCACTTTATTGTCCTCATCTGACTTCAATTCTGTGATCCCCATGCCCACCTCATCATATACTCTTCCCTCATTTATGGAATTCTTCGTAACCTTTCATTTTTCTGCATCGTTGTATGTCTACTACCTGTTAATATTACCCCTTCCTCTTAACCTCAAAATTAGTGGTTCTTTTTCTGAGCTCATATAGAACCTTGGCAGCACCATAACACACACACACACACACACACACACTCACACTCACACGTGTTCAAGCATTATACTGTAATTACAATTACCTATGATAAGAGAGTCTGAAGAATTTGAGTTTCTGCATCCCCAGGTCCTAACCCAGAGTCTTTGCAAATGTTTGTGGAATGATCAATGCATTGGGCATTTCTCTGGGTTCTCTCAGTGCTAGCTCACTGGTTCAGAGTTTGTGGTTGTGAGAATGGGGCCTCTTTCTTCCCATGCTGCCTCCTCTGTGCATGTGTATGAGCTGTTTTCTTCTACTGGAGGAGTCTTTTGCTAGAACCCAAGGGGTTCTACCCTGGTCTGAACAAAAGTCCTGTCCTAAGTGGAGATGTGGCAGCCTGGATGGAGGAGCCAGTCACACTGAATCCTCCTTAGGACTGAGGACAGCAGATGGGGAGATGATGCCCACTGTGGAACTGCATTCCTTCTCTACCATTCCCTGAGCCCACTACACTAAGAAAAGAAAAGTAGGAAGTGAGGAAGAGGACAGAGGAGAGTATATGAATGAATTGGAAGAATTTAAGAGCTCCAAAAGGGGAACCCAGCCAGTGTGATTCAGTGGTTGAGCATCAACCTATGAACCATGGAGGTCACAGTTTGATTCCTGGTCAGGGCGCATGCCCAGTTTGTCACTGGATCCCCAGTGTGGGGTGTGCAGGGGGCAGCTGATCAATGAGTCTTATCATTCATGTTTCTATATCTCTCTCCCTCTCCTTTCCTCTTTGAAATAAATAAAACTATATATATTTTTAAAAAGAGCTCACAAGAGGGTGTTGAAGTGAAGATAATCACAAGGGTGTTTATCCCACCGAGAAGAGCAGAGATAAAATTAAATTCACAGACAGAGATACTTTTATTTAGATCACTTAGTCTGACCCCTGCAAGACTGCCGGATCCTACGGTGGCTTCACAGAGTGAGACTCTTTCGCTTCAAGCCGTTTCTAGAACTCTGTGACCATTACTGGTAAATGTTGTTGCCACATCACTCCTGGTAAAAGGCATCATCCACATATGACTTGGCCCAGTCTCGCCCTGTAAAGTGTGTGAGTATATCCTGCTTCTATTGCTACAGGTAACTAGCAGGGGGCAGAATTCAGGCCATTGTATGGCTTCCCTATTAAGTAGAAATTGCCGTTTTCCAGAAGCAGAACTTGGTACTTTTGAACTGTATGTGACTAATTCATGCATGTAACAAAAGGCTCTTGTACGTGTTAGCATTGTCTTTGAAAGATCTCATTTCTCCAAGTGTTAATGCTTACTTTAAAAAAAGAAATGTTAGATTGATTCAAAGCATCGTGCCTATTCCCAAGGACCGTAATCCTTATTTTAAAGTAATACATTTCACTTCAACAAAACAAAAACAAAAACAACAACCCATGATTTATTTCCATTTTCCAATGATAAAGTTCATCCCATCAGTAATCTTAGAAAACTGTTGAACTTGGTCAATGAAAAGCCCTCTCTTTCTCATTTCCTCACCAAGACAGGCAGCTTTTGGCTGTGGCCCCCTCACCACCGCATTTGAGCTGCCTTCACAAGGAAATAACAAATGAAAACAGGCAATTATAATCGCAACTTGCCTCCTAGAACCCAGTGTTCCTGGAAAAACTGCTGTGCTATTTACATAGCAGGTAGATGATCTGCTTGCCCATAGTGGCAGGCAAGGCCAGGCTCTCTTAAAGGAAAGTCAGATGTAGTGCAAAATGGGAATGGAGATCGCTCTAGGAACACAGGTCTTTAAGGTCACCTGGAAGTCGCTACCTAATAAGTATACGGAAATAAAGAACTTTCCAAGTAAAGGTGCAAGCCACCCCTTGTTTAATCCACATTTCTTTCTGTTTTTTGTTTTGTTTTGTTTTGTTTTGTTTTGTTTTGTTTTGTTTTGTTGTTGTTGTGTGTGTGTGTGTGTGTGTGTGTGTGTGTTACCACACGGCCATGCTGACTTGACCCCTGACCCTAGAGAATAATTCTACCTAGAGACAGCTCTGTGTCATCTGTGAGTCTCCAAGTAAAGATGAAGGGAATCACTATCAACTTAGTTGACAGAGCCCTGGCCAGTTTTGCTCAGTGGTTAGAGTGTCAGCCCTTGGACCAAAGGGTGATCAATTGGATTCCTAGTCAAGGGCACCTACCTTGGTTGCAGGCTCAATCTCCAGCCCTGGTCTGGGCGCGGCAACCAATTGGTATGTCTCACATTGATGTTTCTCTTTCTTTCACCCCCACTCATACCTCCCCTCCACACTCTTTAAAATAAAAATAAATGGAAAAAGTATCCTCGGATGAGAATTTAAAAAAAAGAAATCTCTGCTAGAGACCAATGACTTCTTAGACAAATAGGGACGTGAAATGGAAAAAAGGAAGGCCTCTAACTTCCTAGCACATTACACCTGGAAAAGGAACTGTTTCCTAATCTATCTAGGTCATGCTGCCCTGTTGTATGTATGTTTCATTTTCCGTCCATTTCATACAAAATGCTACACAAGTCTTTTGTTGTTGCCCTTGATAAAGGGCATCAATGCCAAGGTAGATATTTACATATTTTTGATAAGAATATTCTCTGCAATATATGTATTTTTATCATATATCCAATTTAAATATGGGAACAGAGGCTGGGTGACCTATCGCTCATTCATTCACTTATTAACTCAATATCTAAGTATCTATTATGTTGCTAATGTGTACAGGGACCTTATTTAAAGCTGAAGGATCAGAGTTGAAACAGACAAATATGTTATGCAAATCTCTCCTCCCCTCCCACACACTATCTTTCTCATTTTCTCTCTTCATCTCCCTCTGTTTCTGATTTTGTTGAATATCACATCATCATCATCATCACGTAAATGCCCAAGCCACAATCCAGGAAACCATCCTGGCTGAAGTTCTTCCCTCCTCTTCATTCCACTAAAATACATTCCTTGATCCGTGCCCTCGTGGTTCTGCCTGGATATTGCAATAGCAGGGAGATAGATCTAATAGTAAATAAATGGGCAATGAATTCTCTTATTTTCTACTTTGGGAACAACTAATTTTTGCACTGAATAATACAATTGCTATTCACAATCATCCTATGAAGAAAAGATATTCTCACCTCCTCTGTAGAGAAAAAGCAGAGGCTCGGAGAGGTCCCAGGAGCTGCTCAAGGCTTTCAAGCTGGTAAATAGAATATCCCGGATTGTAATCAAAGGCATTTTGAGTTCAAAGTCCGTGTTCTCTCCCCTCTGCTGCACTGTTTTGCATCCACCGTGGTATTCCCTGACTGTGCTTCTCATTCATGGCAGTTCCCAGTAGAGGCTCCTTCTTACACACCATTAGCTCATCTCTCCGCGGTGATATTTTATATCTAAGGTGAGGCACCACAGTTAGAAGCAACCATAAAAGAAAGGAAAAAAACCCTCAAGGTGAAGCACTTCATCTTACAAGAACAGACTGTGAGACTGTAGCCCCTGCAGGAGGGGAAACCCTTGAACAAAAGCCCCTCTTGTAAATGGCATGGCAGTTTCACAGTGGATGAGAGGAGATGCTGTTTTTCATCTTTTTGGTTCTTTGTCTGAAATCTCTTCACAACCAGAACAGTTTTGTTTTATGTTACCTTTTTTAGTAATGACAGAGCCAGAAAAGGATATCTACCTTGTATTTAGTCTTCAGAAAGCAGTTTTAAGACTATACCGGGGGTATAATTTCAAGTGTTCAAATGATATCGCCCAATTATATAATAAATGTAAAAGCACTCTGGAAATGATAAACGGCCATGTAAATGAGAGGCGTCATGATGTTGGTAGGTAAACAGAGTCTTTCATGTGGTATTTGATGAGTGGCCTTTTTAAAGAAAGCAAAAACAACGTAACTAATACCACCTAATTATTCCATTAAATAGTGAGTAGCATCATTTTTCTTCCTTTAAAAGTTTCACTTTGAAAAATGCAACCAGCCCTGACCAGTTTGGCTCAGTGGACAGAGTGTCGGCCTGCGGACTGAAAGGCCCCAGGTTGGATTCCGGTCAAGGGCATGTACCTTGGTTGCGGGCACATCCCCAGTAGGGGGTGTGCAGGAGGCAGCTGATTGATGTTTCTCTCTCATCGATGTTTCTAACTCTATCCCTCTCCCTTCCTCTCTGTAAAAAATCAATAAGATATATATATATATATATATATATATATATATATATATATATATATATATTTTAAAAATGCAACCATTTTGCCTAAAGTCCCTGTCTCTGTGGCTATGTATAATGAATTTCTTAATGTGTTACATGTTCAGTGCAATAAATCCTGTGATTTTCTAGGAAGCAAATCCCATGACGTTTCCAGTGTGGAAATCAAAGGGCTGATGTGCTATTTTTGCAATCTGTTTGCATACATTGTTGACATTAGCAGTAGGAAAATCATAAAGGGCAGGTCCTTTTCTTATGTGTGTTGCGCATTTTTTAAATGGCAGTTGCAAAAGTGAGTGAGGGATTAACCATTAAAAAGTCTTAAAGAGGTAGTTTTGTTTTCTGCAAGTGCAGATTTCATAACAGCTTCCTTTGAAGTAAAAATCTCATCTCCTTGTAACAGGAACAGGTTTGAAGAAACAAAGCTTCAAGAGGTTCAGATGGGCTGTAAAAAATGCTGTAATCTCCTACAGGAGAGATGTGATTTATAAGGCGATGTATTTTTTATGACACATCAGTGTTTGCAACAGACCAGGCCAGCAAGTAAGAAGTTCAGCTTTAAAAGGAAAGAGCAGCCACATAACTTTCCTTTACAGGTGTCATTCAGCTTAAGACAACCTTTGCAAACCCACTGACTGAATCATTTTGAATGCGTGCAAGTGGGGTTTGTGTAAGCAATGTGTACTCTTCCATCTGTGTGCTGGAGCCAGCACGGCGCTGCCAAATTGGTTTTTAATGAAACAGACAAAAAATGATCTGTGCATGTCGGTGTTTGACAGGGGTCTTAAACCAGTCTTCGGGGCCGCAACAGAGCTAGGTTTCTCTTCATCAGATACTCACTTTGAAAAGAGGCAGCAGAGAGTAATGGTTAATGGCATGGGTTATGGGGGTCAGACAAACCTGGGTTCAAAAGCCACTTCGGCCACATACTAGATTGATATGACCTGGGATGAGTCACTTCCTTAACATTTCTGCAACTCAGTTCACTCATATGTAAACTGGGAATAATAAAACCACCCCACAGGATGACTTTGTGCATTAAGCAATATTAGGCACTTTAATATTTAACCCAGTGTCCAGTGCATGGTAAATAATCAGCGAAGACTCGATGCTATTTTTCAAGCCTTTACAAAGCACTGATTGAGGGACCACTAGGCACCAGACCGAGTATACAAGTATAGTTTGTGTGTGTGCATCTTCAAGTACGGCTGCACACCTCCCACCACTGCCTCTGCGTTATATGAAAATGTACAATTAGGATTTTTAAGCAGCTTCTCACCACCGGCGCATTGGCAAACAACAAACACCATTGCACTGTTGCACCATGCAGAGTTTGTTTACTTGGCAAAATGCAGATAATGCAGCTGCTTTACACAACCCTCAAGCGGGGAGTATGCGGATGGCAGAGTGAACTGAGCTCTGGAACTGTCTTTGGTTAGAATGTGACCTCATTTTCCAAGTTGGATTATTTGAATTGTTTATTTTTTTTAATAAGTTTTAAGCACATTTGTCTAGTTATTTAAGAAAGCCTGGGCAATTCAGCAGTGTACCACCTTCACCCCACTCTTCTTGCTTAAATCTAACCAATTAGAACTTGAAAAGAAAAAGGCTATAAAGTAACAAAATTCACGATATTTACATCATAGTATGGCTATCTGGGTTAAAATATGTGTCATGGAACATAGTAACCATATGCTATAAAATATAGTGGCTATAACCGTGTAAGCCAACAGGGTAAGTCTTCATCCTGCCCACAGACATCAGTATTATAAAGGGGTTCCTCAAGGCAATTACCTAGTGAAATACCATTATGCATATCTTCCCATGTGTACTTATGACTGCGCTATATAGCACTGAACATCTGCATGAAAATCAAAAAGTTCAATCAACTCTCCAGATGTCCCCAAATATCAGTGTATTTTGCTTATGGACAAAACAGCTGGACTTTTGTTTTTCATTTTATTTTCTTCCAGATGTTAGTCTCTTGTAGACACAACCTCAGTTGGAGTTCTTTCCTACTGCTCACCTTTGGGATTATAACTGAATTATTGAAAAATAAAAAGGCTTATTACAAAATTGCTTCTTCTGTGTTGAAGGAGGATGTAAGTCAAAGATCTGCTTAATCACACATACGTGTAAGTAATGAAGAACCTACAGGGAGGGAGCAACTATGAAAGTTATTTGCTTCATAAAAGAAAATGTTTCAAAAAAATAAGAAAATTCAAGAAAAAGAAAATCCTTCTCATTTTGGTTTATAAAACATATGTGATCAGATATTGGGAAGTTCAGGATTTCCAAAGATTGAGTCAATGGAGTATAGTGGGAAAATTTGGGTGTGAGTTCAGATTCTGTCCTTGACTTGTGGCATTGAGATCCTTGGTTTCCTCTATGGCAGTGGTTTCAACCTTTTGGCCCTTTAAATACAGTTCCTCATGTTATGACCCAACCATAAAATTATTTTCATTGCTACTTCATAACCGTAATGTTGCTACTGTTTTGAATCATAATGTAAATGTCTGATATGCAGGATGGTCTTAGGCGACCCTTGTGAAAGGGTTCTTTGACCCCCAAAGGGGTTTGTGACCCACAGCTCTAAGGTGATCAACCACTCCAGTGTGCTTGAGATTCCCCGAGTTTTAGCACTGAAAGTCCCATGCTCGGGAAAGCTCTCAGTCCCAGGCAAATGGATGAGGGTCCTGATAACTTCCTTAGAGAGCTGTGGTGCAGACTGGTGATTGGGAAAGCATCTAAGGCCATCCAGAAGTGCAGGGCTCCCAAATGGGAGCTATTACCATCCATGAGCCTCATCCACATTTCCTAATTCTGTTTCCTTTCAGAGCACAGGCTTGTCTGTTTCCATTTTACTCAACACAGTCAACACTTCACTTGCATCATGAGAGTCACAGAAAACTGACTCCATCTCATTCTCAAAAGCACTTAAATTCTGCACTGTGTGTTCCATCCACACTATTATAGTTTTGATGTACGTTGTGCAAACTCCAGTGTCCACAGAGAGCCTGACACACTGTGGACCCTCAACAGATACTTGTTAATTTAAATAATGATGAATGAGTAAAAAGTAAAAAATGTATAGGTTGAGCTATGGCAAACCAGTAGAGTGAATATTAAAGTGGGACCCTGCTCTACAAACTTATTTTTTTTTTTTTAGTTTTTTTTTAAATTAATTTTTAAAGAGAGAAGAAGGGAGAGGGAAGAAACATCAATGTGAGAGTAAAACATTGAGCCTTCTGTATGCCCCCTACCATCACCCTCTACTGGGGGATCAAGCCCCAAACCTGGCCATGTGCCTTGACTGGCAATCAAACCAGCCACCTTTGGGAGCATGGAGCTACACTTCACCAACTGAGCCACACCAGCCAGGGCCAAACTCATCATTTCTCTCAAGGATTTCATTTTATTTACTGTAAAAGCATTATTGTCTTTATGAATCAACCAGGTATATTTCCTTTCCAGAACCTGTAATATACCAATTGATCTTTACCAACTAACCAGACTAGTCGGCTTCCTCTAACCCCACATTGCTCTCTGGACCTCAGGTCTCCGTTTACTCTCCTGCTGTGTGGAAGCATCCACAGGCCCGTCTTTAGCCTCATCACTTGGTCCAACTCCAAACCCAAACATCCTCCTCTTGAATAGTCCAGATTCTTCTCTTAGTTCATCTTATTCTACTCTCTGGGTTACTTAGTCCCCTGTGTCTTCCACTTCAAATGAACCCTGCCCCTGCTTCCAGCCCCCGTCCCGCCAAAGCTGCATTCTCAGAGGCCATACCTAAACAGGGCATCAAGCCACATCTTTTTTCTTTTCTGCCTTGCAACTCAGGACCCCCCTTCTCCAGGAAGCCTTTTATTGTGAGTCCCATCCAATGACTAACCTACCTTGCATCCCAGCCATAAACTGGGAGTGCCGACTGCCAGAATTAAACACAAACAGAGTGTGAATAACAATCTTGCATGATTGTTAGGTCCATTTCTCTAAGCCTTGATTGCTTTTTTGAAAAAAAAAAAAAAACGAGGATAAGAATGGTATTTGTGATAAAATGGGAATAATAATGAGGTAAAAACTGAGGTAAAATAAATAAAGCTTGGTTAGAGCAGACAACTCAGCCTATTCATCCTACTATTCCTTTCATCTATAAGATTGCCTACTTCACTTACTAAAAATTCTGTAGAAGAAAATAATTGTGAGAATTCTTGAATATCTACTAGTATCTCCAAGTGTTCTGACTGCCTTAGGGAGGTTCCTAGTAGTCATTACTAGACTTTAGAACCCCAGTTGGGATGGACTTAAGACCAAAACATTTAGGTTCCCTGAATTACTTTCAAAAATGAAAGTACAAGATCCAAATGAACGAAAGCTTTCAGTGGGGAATTTTCAAGGCCATAGGGAGAAAACTTATGCTGCTGACCTTTCACCTTAGCATTTTTCTCCCTTCTGCTCTCAAGCAGTGAATAATCAACATGTCAGAGTTCATTTAGATCCAAATCCAATCAGGTCTGACCTTAAGGATAGTTCCTCATAGCTGTCAGCAGGTGTGTGCTTGGAAGAAGTCATCATCTGCGCCCTTTGTTCAGTTGTTCAATTACCCAAGTTTATGGCCCTGACCAATTAAGCCTGGAAACCCCACCCACTGGCTATCGAAGGAGAAGAACTGCTGGTTTAAGTGTCCAGGCCTCTGTGCTGGGCCACATCTTACCAAATCACCACTCTCTGTTTATTCTGCGTGGAACAAACATGAGAGTTGAAATTTTTCTTTAGCTGTAGTCTAAATCCTTACACTAGCTGCTGGACATTATTGAACCACTATGTCCCTTGTTTCATCATTTGTGAAATGCTCTACGAGGTTGTGGCCAGAATTAGAATTTATGTATGTAATTCTACACCAGGTATCAAGTGGCTTGATACCTGATACCCAGTAGGTACTAAATTAGTGATAGTCATTCTTAATAATTAGTATTATTAAAGCATTATCAGGAATGTCAAATGTCCGTTCATTATTTACTGTAGGGCAAAACCGTGTGTGTGTGTGTGTGTGTGTGTGTGTGTGTTCTCACATACCTTCCATTAATGGTATCCATTATTTTAGATGGCCATTATTTTATATTAGCTTCAGAAGTCATGCTCTAAAATATCTTAATTACTATTTCTCACAATTCTTGCAGCATGGTTTTTGTTGGATAAGGAAGAAGAAAGGTGCTACAAAAAATAATTACCTAGGAAGATTCCAGTACTCTGCTTGGTACTTTTCATGTATTTTCTCATTTATTTCTCAAAAATTGCATGTAAAGTATTATTATGCCCATTATTCAGAGGGAACAGACACAGATATAATTATAAACCCAGATTCAAATCAGGTCTGAATAACTCTAAGTCACTTTCTATGTTTTGTTTTGTTTTTTTTGGAAGGAGGATTTGATTTCTGGCCTCAACTTTTCCCCTAAATAATTGTGTTCTTCAACCAATTACCTGATTATTCTGATCTACAATTTTTAATCCCTAACACAAGGGGGTTGGATGAGACCATTTTTAGATTCTTTTCAGAACTACTAGTTTAATAAGTGATATTATAAAGTAAATCTAATCAAGGAAAAATAAAATGAAAGGGACATCTCTGTTTTTAGTCAATGAGTCAACAATATTTCTTCCTGAAGCCATGAAGAGAAGAAAGAAAAA
>PVJC01005110.1:0-60499 GCA_004026665.1 Murina feae | reverse complement strand
GCATAGAAAGGGAGTGGACTGACAATTTTCGGGGGTTAAGGGTGTTGGGGATGCGTGAAGAGACTGGACAATAATTGTACACCTATGGATGAGGACAGTGAGGGGGCAAGGACAGAGGTTGGGGTGGGAAATGGGAGGAGGGGAGCTATGGGGGAAAAAAGAGGAACAACTGTAATAATCTGAACAATAAAGATAAAAAAAAAAGAAAAAAAAAAGAAAAGCTAGACTTGACTACTTGACTGTCATTAGGTAACATTAGACTAGTAAAGCCATTTGCTAGAATTAAGAAAAGAGAGTTGGCTTTTAAAAAACCCATAAAGTATTTACTTAGCATTTCAAGAGAGATTCTGAATCATTTAAGCATCAATATCTAGGTCACTAGCTCATGAAGTCAAATTTGTTTTACTGTCTTTACTGGTCACATAAGAATTTCTTTTAGGGAGAAAATGTTCCTCAAAAACTACCTTATGTTCTCTTATGATGAGAACTTAGCAGAGGATGTGAACACCGGCAAATGACCTTATAATTGACTAGTGACCCAGTGCACAAAATTTGTGCATAGAGGGGGTTGTCCCTCAGCCCGGCCTGCACCCTCTCCAATCTGGGACATTCCTCTCACAATCTGAATCGCTGGCTCCTAACCGCTCACCTGCCTGCCTGCCTGATTTCTCCTAACTGCTTCTGCCAGGCAACCTGATCACCCCCTAACTGCTCCCCTGATGGCCTGATCAACACCCAACTGCTCCCCTGTTGACCTGATTGCCCCTAACTGCCCTCCCCTGCCAGTTCAATCACCCCCAACTGCCTTCCCTTGCCTCGACCCACCTCCTCTTCTGGGACCCACCTTCTCCATATGAGGCAGCAGAGACTTGGGTACTGGCTTCCTCTGTGCCACACAGAGCCACAGGACCCCCAGGTCTCACTACAGGGAGCAGCCACCGGGCCCTGCCTCTGCTGAGCACATGGCCATCTTGTGGTAGCCATCTTGTAACTGTGTTGCAGCAAGGGCCACCTAGGCTTTTATTAGTATAGATATGGAAGAGAACTATTTTGACTGAGAAAGGAGTAATTTGTGGGGCTTGTACTCCCACCTCAAACTGGAAAGATAAGAGGAAGGAGAAGAATGGAGGAAGAAATAAAGAACTATCCAAGAATGAGATAAGTATCCATTGTACTTATTTTCTCCAATTGCTAATATGTGAACCTCTGCTTTCCCATATTTCCAAAAATCATTAGTGAAGTCAACCAGAGTCTGATCACTTTGTTGGAGATTGATTTTGTGAGTGGGTGAGTAGGTGTTATACTACCATCATGGTACCTAACAGAGGTTCCCAATGTCAAATAAAAAAAAAATGAAGGAAAGAAGGAAAAGGATTCCCTTGAAGGTAGAAGCGGAAAAAGAAGTTAAGAGCTATCTTGGCATGTAACTTCCATAGGCTGAGAAATTGAGAGAGGGCATAGGGCCAACAGTATTTAGAATTAAACATATGGCTGATACCTTACTCGGCACTAGTAAAAATGCTCTTTGTGTGGTTGGGATACTTTTCAAAACTGCTCTAGAGCCTCATTACTATTTTTTACTCGAATGCTGAGAGACGCTGCCTTGCATCCCTGGCTCGGTCTCTGACAGTTGCCCTAAGTCAGCCATTCAGCCATTAGGAAGAATGACAACTTTGTTTCCTCACACGGCAGGGATTAGAGCCAACTGTTAGGGCTGGGATCAGAAGCACCAGAGAGAGTCCTCTCCAGTGATGATGATGATGATTGATGATGATGATGGTTGATGATAGGTGGTTCAATGCACAGCATTCCATTTGAAATTGCCCTCGCTTTTCTGCCTTGTGTTGCCACTCTTCTATCCCTGAGGCCAGACCCTGAATCCAATGTCCTTTTTTAATACGTTGACAATTTTGTAGTGTAGGGTGAGAAATGTGACAGTCTAGGGTTTTCTGTGGTAGAGAGGTCCTTTGAAACTATGGTTCAGCCATCAGATTGAGAAACCTGGTAATGCCCATACCTGGACAGCTACTTCTCTCAGAACCCTGTGTATTCAATAACCCAGCTGTGATCGCTGGGATGAGCCTCAGCAGCCCTTTGTCCTCGGGCAGAGTAGTCCAGAGTCAAACTAATCTTATGACATAATATCACCTCCTTTTCTCAGGTGGAACTGTGACTCAGAGCTGTTAAAATGCTGTGCAAGGTCATCCACCTATGTTAGGTTCTCAGAAACAGTTTTGTCTAAATCTAGACTATCTCCCACATGGCCACCCACCTCCCATTATTTATCTTCTAAATCATTCAAAAAAAGGATTTGATGTTTTTAAATTAATAACTGAATTCTAACTTACAAGTCAGCCTCCTGTGTATTTGCGTAGCATGAATAAAGGTCCACTGCAATTTATTCTAATGGTAAACTGATCTTCAGTATTCTTTACCCAGAAACTGGACCAATGATGACTTCACCAAAATGCTGACACCCCATAAGGCCACCGGAAACAACCGCAGGATCTTTCGCAGTTATGGGAAGTACAATGAGCACACTGTGGCCTCCACGACTATCCAACGAGCCACAGACAGTGCAGATAACACCACTTTAGAGACGATTTAACACTGAGACTTGAGATTCAGTTGCAATTATCCTCAGCTCTCAATAAGTCACCTTAGCAGCAAATTGCGTTTAATGACTCAACCTTATCTTTAAGCTCAGAACAGCTGCACTGTGGAGCTGAGTGAGTGAGTCCTGCCAGCACATCCTCTCCTTATCTGGCCACATTGCTATACCAGCCAGATACTGGCAAGAGATTCTTCCACAAGTCTCCTCAGCAATTTCAGCTGGATCTTGATTTTTTGGAAGCACAATGAGTATTTGATGTGCTTCGACGATACAATTGGCCCTGCTTCCTATTTTCAAAGCGACTGTCTCTGTACCTCCTTTAAATAGAGTTTTGAAGTTTTCTTTCTTCTTAGTGGGGAAATTCTATTGGCTCTTTATTGAAGAGTTATGTGCAGCCGTCTGACTGACACCAGGGAGGCTCTTCACGTTATGTTAGTTCATTTACTATCCAGGTCTCAAAAGCCAACTTTTCCACTTCACTAAAAAGTATTTAGCTTTTTCTCAAAATGGCAGGGTATGTCTTCAGTTGGCCTGTTCCTTTGTACCACTGCAGTTAGGAACAAAGTCTCTGATTCACAGCTGAGTACAAATGGCAGCACCTGCACTTGCTAGCTTTGCGGTCCTGGGTACCTGTCTCAATCTGTCTAAACTTTCGTTTCCATTTCTATCAAGTAAGACTACTGCCTACCTTTATATCCATAGAGAAAACATATAAAAGGTGCCTAGAATAGGCTCTAGTGCATAAATAAGTGCTCAGGAAATATTAGCTATTATTTATTCAAAGCGTTGTCATAAATTAAAAATAAATGAATAAGAATAAAACTGAAAATAAAATGCCAATTATTGCTTAGGAAGTATGATAGAGGGAAGCACTTGTGTATCCGAAGTATTCACACGTGTCCATGAGTTGGGACTCTGTTTGGCTTTAGCAGGTCTACTTTCAACTTTCCCTATATGAGTAATATCTTTATCAGAAGACTGACGGAGTAATTTCTCTAAAACCCAGCACTGATCTGGTTAAATTCTGCTCAAAAGACTTCAGTGTTCCTCACCATCAAATAATTTAAACACACCCTTTGTCTTGACAATCCCCACCTTATTCAAAGGGCCTTGAAATGAAAGCTGAGAAGAATCTGGCAGAGGGCTTGGGACATAACTGACACACATTCAGTCTTGTTCTTCAGTCCTTTCCTTGAATATGATGGCCCACAACTCCTTCTACTTCAGTGGGTAAGTACATCTCAGTGTCCCCTGAATATATCCAATTTTCTCATCTGCCTCTACTTCTCATCCTGTTTGTCAACCCTACTTTTCCTTCAGGCCCGCTCAAATGTTAACTCATTCACATCTCTTTGCCTAGTATTCCATTTGAGGACGCATTTTGTTTTTTTCCAAAAAAGTTTATACTTGTGCATTTAAAGTATACTCTTCTAGAACTCTCCAAAAGTTTTATACTACTTTGGAAAACCTATGGAGTTCCAGTTTTGCCAGAGGCCCTGGTGTTGGGAAATGACCAGCCAAGCTTAAGAATTCACTGAGGCTTGAACCTATGAAAGAAAGAGCTTGGACTTTGAACTTCAGCAGATCTGGGTTTTAATCTCATCTCTGACATTTAACAATCACTTGGCCATGGACAATTGCTTAACCTCTGTGAGAAATGGTTTCCTTTAGTAGAGCTAGTAATGCCTACTTTTGAGGTTTTGTTCTGAAATTTGAGATAATAAATTGCAATTTTAATGCCTAGCAAAAAAAGTATATGTAAAGCAAATGGCATATAAAGTATAATTATTATTTAGTCTACTGTCAAAGCCATTGTCTTTAGTGGGTCAGTTATTTAAGCCTAGTTCACAGTTGAGTCTAGAAAGACTTCATTGAGTTTTTGTAAGATTTAGGTGTGATATGTCCATCAAAGAGTTCAGTTCAAATGAACTAAACTCTTGGCTAAGCTATGGCTAAGCTCAAATCCAAGTGATACCTGGCTTTGAGAAGCTCAGTCAGATTACTTCTCGAGAATATGAATCATTGTCATAAATATAAACTTGAGGCCCAGACATGGGTATGTCTTTGTCTAGCATCTCAAATCTAGTGAATGACAGAATTTGGTCTTGAAACCAGGTTTTCTGACTCCCAAAATAGCATTCCCATAACGAACTACATAAAATGGGCTAGTATGTCACTTGGACAACTCAATAAATATTAATTCTATTTTCTTTCATTTTTCTTTTAATCTGTTCCTAGTTGCCTCTATTATTACAACTTCTTCAACTACTTCGTGTAAGGAAGTTGATTTTATATTTGAAGAGAAGGATAAGGGGTCTAAAATGATGGCAATAAAACCCTCTTTCCCATGGTGAAGTTGTATATTGTTCATGTAATGGGATCAATTTAGCTAAAGAATTCAAACTAATGAAAATTTCTTCTCAGTTGGTAAGAAACAGGCATTTCTTTTCTTAGTGCAGATAAAATTGAAGTACAGATAGATGAAAGCTGTGTCTAAAGATAGTAAAACCTTTTTCATTTTGCTTTTGGATGTTTTTGACATTATGTAAAATCAAAGTAAATTCCTGCAAGTCTTAGAAAATCAGAGTAGAGGAATAAAGAAAAAAAATCCAGATTTCCTAGCCTCTCTTTTATCATAACTTCATTCATTGGACAACAATGCTCCATATTCCTCATTGTTTCTAAATGCATCTATGTTTTTCTCAAAAATCACAGTTGCTTTTGTAAATATTTATCATCCTTAAAGTAAATTAATTATTCACAAGCTATTGGCTGACAAACTAAGTTATTTCTTTTTTGAGACAAAGTAAGAAATCATGCTAGATTAGAATTCCTTGTAGATAAACATTCCAGGATGCCATCTAATCTAATAAAAGTGTAATATTTAAGTGGACCATCCCTTCGGGACGCCTAAGCCATATCCCCCAACCAATCAGAGTGACTGTATGCAAATTAACCTAGCCAAGATGGAGGCTGCCACTCACGGACCTGAGTAAACAGGCAGCATCCGTTGCAGCAGGAGTGAAACTGTTTGCGGGCCACCTGGGTATCTCCTGACTCCTGGCAAGAACATATTTGCAACAATGTCTCAATGATAGAAGCCTCAGGAGCTGAAGCAAACAGCAGACTACTTAGCACAACATTGTTTCATTATAGAAGCCAGAGCTGAAGCAGAGAGGAGGTTTTGTTAACTGCCTAGGCCTCAGCTTAAAGGAACAGTGTATCAATTATAGAAGATAAATAAATGCCAGAAACCTGCTTCCAGCCAGCCTTACTGGGACATTGGGTCAATAGGAGCTGTGAGCAGCCCAAAAGCCTGAAAGCGCCCCTCAGCCTGTCACCCAGGCTGGCCACACCCCAATGGGGTGAGGGTTGCCACTGGGGGGCTTGGCCAGCCTGCAGACAGCCATCAGCCCCTCACCCAGGCTGGCCAGGTACCCCAGTAAGGACCCAAAACCTGAAGGGACTATGCTCAGTCTGAAAGCCTGAAAGCACCCCTCAGCCTGTCACCCAGGCTGACAACACCCCAGTGGGGTGAGGGACGCCACTGGGGGGCTTGGCCAGCCTGCAAACAGCCATCAGCCCCTCACCCAGGCTAACCAGGTACACCAGCAGGTGCACATCCCCAGAGGGGTCCTAGACTGCGACACAGGCCAGGCTGATGGACCTCCTTAGTGCACAAATTTTTGTGCACCAGGCCCCTAGTAGACTATATATATGCTTGTAAAAAAAAAAAGAGCAGTATTAGGAAATTAGTGTTTGTGCAGTTTTTTGATGAATTATAATTTTTTTATGATTAGACACATTCAGACATATATTTAAAAGCCTTTGTAGGTGCCCTAACTGGTTTGGCTCAGTGGATAGAGTGTTGGCCTGCAGACCGAAGGGTCCCAGGTTTGATTCTGGTCAAGGGTATGTACCTTGGTTGTGGGCACATCCCCAGTGGGGAGTGTGCAGGAGGCAGCTGATCGATGTTTCTAACTATCTCCCTTTCTCTCTGTAAAAAATCAATAAAATATATTTTAAAAAATAAATAAAAGCCTTTGCAGGTGAAACCTAATCTATGCAGTTTTTTTTAAAAAAGGAAATATTATTCTTTAATGTTTTGTAGGTCAAGATTAGGAGAATCTAAAGAAATGTAGTCTTTATACTAGATTCAGGGAGGCTTCAGCCATCTACATCTGCGTAGCATTTTCACTGGAGTTTAGTTTTGTCATTGTTTTTCTCATGATTTCTTTTTTTATTTATGAAATATTTCAACTCCTTCATTTTAGATTTCCTGACATATGCAGTTGTAAAATAAGTTACTGTTTTCTGAATGAATTATATTGTGATCAGAACATTTTGTCCAAATTAGAATGATTCTTTGAAATGTATAAACACTTGCTTTACTTCTAAATATGTGGTCACTTTCATCCCTAATTATGCCTTTGAGAAATACGGAACTACTTGCTATTCGTTCAAAGTGCCACATTCTCCCATTTGAAATTTTCATTCCTTTGCTTGGAATTTTAAGCCTCTTTGGATTCATTCTTCCCTGGCTTTGCTTCTAACCAGTCTCCCTGAATTCTTCTAATTGAGTTAAACACTCACGTTTCTTTATCATTTGTGCATACCTTTTTCATAACATCCCTGCTCCATTTCAACCTTTCTTCTAATGCGCCCTGCACCTTGTGGTATGGTTTAGGGAAGGCTATTTCTTCAGCTGGTGTTGAAGTCTAGGCACTTCTATTACCTTTGAGTGCTGTGAGCAAAACACTAACACTTCTATTAGATTTAACTGCTCACCATAATTTAAATTAATTTGTTCATGAGGACCACTTGCAATGCTTCTGAAAAACATAGGTTTGTGGTTTTACCCCAAGCCTACTGAATTAGAATCTCAGGGAGTAGGATCCAAGAATCCCAGGTGATTTTTATAGACATTAAAATTGATGAATCACTGAAGTATATGTAATCATGTCTATTTTTTCTGTCTTTCCCCAATAGTATTTACTTAATTTGTTTATGACTACGTTCCCCAAACCAAACACACACTTATTTATGTTGATAAATAGAAGAAAATGTGGTACAATTTTTAAATAATAAACCAGACAGTTGCCCACGTGGTATGGTGTAAGGGAAGGCTACTTGTTCAACCTGTGCTGAAGTCTAGGCACTTGTATTACCTTTTAGTGCTGTGAGCAAAACACTGACACTTCCGCGGGATTTAACTGCTCACACTAACTTAAATTAATTTGTTCATAAATTCGCAGAGTCTCAGAATTGTAAAAGACCATTTTATGTAAACAAGTCAATCCCTGTCATTACTGATGTATAACCTGAAAATGAACGGTACAGTTGCTTGCCTGAGATGTTTGGCAAGAAGATGACAACATTGGGACCAGATTCTGCACTATTTATTTGTGAACAAAGGTGAGGAATAATAAAAAATACTTGGAAAGAAAATGAATCTATGCTAAGGAAACACCAAAGTAAAATGGAACTATTTTTTATTTGTTGGGATGTTACATAGACCAACCTATAACACTTATGTGAGAATTTTATTTTATTTTTTTTACAGAGAGGAAGGGAGAGAGATAGAGAATTAGAAACATCAATGAGAGAGAAACATTGATTAGCTGCCTCCTGCACACCCCGTGCTGGGGATGTGCCTGCACCCAAGGTACATGTCCTTGACTGGAATCAAACCGGGACCCTTCATTCCACAGACTGACCCTCTACGCACTGAGCCAAACGGGTTAGGGCTATGAGAGAATTTTTAAAAGAAAAAGTAAAAAATGAAGCTAATCCACTGAGGATTACAAACATTAATACGTAAAATTTAAAAAATTGAAATCTAAGCTAAAAACTTTTTAGTTTAGGTTTTCCTGACTTTTACCTCCATGTCTAAGCAACAAAATTTGACTTATATGAATAAATATTGCCTTGTATGTTGGGACAATAAATTAATAACTAGAAGAAAAGAATATGGTTAAATGCTACTTTGTCTCAAGTTCAGATTAATTTAACTTCCAAGAGGGCCTGGATTAATTATACTTGGCTCCAGTTAAATAGTATTCTGACTCGATGAAGAGATTTTACCTTGTTAAGTATTTTTAATGTTTTAACTAATCTAGCTGCAACTTTTCTGTTCTCTAAAACGCTCCACCAGATGGCAGTAAATGCACCTGCCTATTTTAAAAATGGAAAACAACCAGCTGAATTAACCAAATTTATCTCCAAGGCTTTTTTGCAGTTACATTTTCATTGGTGGGAGGAGAACTTTACAGAAAAAAAAAGTAGGTTGAGCATTTTGTATGTCAAACTAAAGGTATAGTCGCAAGGCAAATGAAGAAAAAAATTAAAAAGAACAAAAGTAGAAAATACAAAATAGAAAACACTGACCTTCGTAAAATAAAATCTACAAATTTAAGCCAAGAGAATAAAAAAGGCCAAATTGGCCAGATTTTGAGTACATTTCAGAAAAGTTTGCCTTTTTGTACTTGGTAAATTATAGTTTCTCTGAATTATTTTCACTTGTGAATATTTTTGTTTCTTCATAGTCCAACCAAAGCACTTCAAAGAGCTAACAGAAATCACCAAGTCCTCCAAAAATCAATGCGAGTGACACATACCTTCAATCTCTTTAAAGACACCAAATTCCATCAACAGAATTAAACTTCAGTTCTACCCCACATGACAACGGTGCATAGAGGAGCTTTCTTTGAGCTAAAGAAAACTGCCCACCAGTTCAGAGAGATTTGTGTCTGTTCTGGTGAAAAGAAACTCTTCCAGGATCCAGCGTTTCCACCGTAAGAGACTTTTCTCCCAGTGGATGTTTCCAGAAATGAGATTTGCTGCCTCAGAAGCTGGTGAGCTCCCAACCATTTGCACCATGAAACAATCTAGTGAACAATGACTTTGGCAGAATCAAAACTTCTAGTTGGCAGCTGGCAAGAGGCTCTTTAGGTGGGATCCTTGAAACACCTTCATGAATACAATTTTCAGTTTTTGTTAAGTGACACGTCCCACAATGTATAGGAGTTTTTCAAATTGTATTGAATCTATGCCATTGCCAGAGTCAAAGCCTGACTTCTTAAAAACAAACAAACAACAAACAAACAAACAAACAAACAAAGGAAACAGTGCCTTGAGCCAACTGTTTTGAGCTGCAGGTGTCCTTTGCAGAAGGAGGGAGGAGATACCTGGCTTTAGAAGATCCTCCTGATTTGAACAAAAATCATTTTGAAGTTGTATTAAACTATTTATTCTCTTCGGCTATATTTAATTAACTTTAACATACTTAGGAAAGTAATAATCACAATAGCTCCCAAGTATTGTGTAAGAACTCAGTCTGAGCCATGAGACAAATTAAGTAAATTAAGTTCTTCACTTTAAAAGGAATTTTTATCCTCAGAAAAAATACTATAAGGAGGGTTTAAATTAGGTAGATAAGGAAGTTGAAGTTAGTAAGGTCAAAACGTTTATCCAAGGCCAAGAGCAGGTAGCAGGCAACATGTGACTTAGGTCTTTGGAGAAGCCCTAGTTCCTAAGCCTACTCCACTGCTCACTGCAGAAACATAGATCAAATGGCCTCATGTTGGTGACAGAATGGCTGAATAGAAGGCACCTGGACACTTGTGAAACAGGTAGACTCCAGGTGTACATATGAGAGATTCTTATTCTGAACTAGGGCTCAGATATCTCGTTTCATAGACTCTCTCCCGTGGTGATTCTGATGTACAGCTAGTTTTGATAACAACTATTGTAATTAATACGTATTCGTATTTTCCATAATGAGTTGGCATAGAATAACTGTCTCCTCAAATCTGAGATTATTTCAATTATTTGGAAATTATTAAAGACCCCTAAGCCCATAGAAGCTGGCTGTCCACAATGAAGATGAGCCAATAGACCTAAGTTGCTAAATAAATAAATAGATGTCAGGTTGAAAGGTGTTTCATACCTCTCACTGGAAAATGATAATCTAGCACAATATATTAAAGACGGACAAATCCTGCAATAAGGAAAGCTGTTTAATTTTATTTATTCCAGGTTTTGCCAACACAGTGTACTATTAACTTCTTTTCTCTGGTAGAACCTATCAATTCCTTAGCAGTGCTTATTCAAAGTCCAAGTACAAACATCTTGTCTTTGGGGTGTATAAATATTTTCCTTCCCAGATCCTTTCTTCTCCTAGACTCGTGCCTTTCTTCTTTTGCCTGCCTTCTGGGCATCGCAATGACCAGCCAGGTCTGCCACACACACCAAGCACTTTCCTTCCACTTCGCCCTCAACTCATTGTAAACTGGATTGGCCACCTCCAAGATGTTTAATCTTCCTCAGCCACCATTTCTAAGTAGCTGGTCTAAATACTGAAAAAGTCTAAGTGAAGACAACAATAGGCCAAGAGTTCATCCCACCCCTCATATTGCCTTCAAACATCGAAGAAGCAGTCCCTTCTTAAAATATTTAAGAAATGGGCCTGAGAAAAAGGAAGATTCGAGCTCTTCTTTTGCAGGGGCCATACATAATCTGCACATTTGTGAAGGGACTCTGCACTACCCAACGCTGGAACAAAATGCCTCGTAAATTAGTAAGAAATTGCCCATTCCTTAACATCCTCAAGCAATGGCTGGATGACCATCTTTCAAAGTTATCTTTAAAAGAGTTCTGTAAAAATAAGTTTGGGCTAGGTAATCTAATTCTAGAAATCTAGTCTTTTTAGAGAGATTGCACACTCTTTATAGAACATTTGCTGTGGGTGGACTGATTAAATCATGTCTCCAGTGGCTTTGATGTGATTAGTGCAGCCTAGCAAATAACGGATGGAATGGCATAACCAGTATGACTGCTTAAATATTCAAAACCAAAGTCTGTGAGGACCTCCGAGGGTGGGGAACTGCGTGCTCCACTTAAACACATACCTTCAGCTAAAATGAGTTTGCTAATTTCAATAGTTAAGTCTTTTGATTAACTTACTGAAAAGGCCTTTTAGAACAATTATATGGAAAAATGTAAAATACCTAAACTGTTTTGTTTTTTTTTTTTAAGTAAAATAAAATGCTTCTTAATAGAGTATGTGTAGTGTGCTAGGGGAGTTGAGAGGAAGAGGACAGTTTTGCCATATTTTGTCTTTTCTTGAGGGAGTATACTCCTGTATACAACAATGAAAATAGATAATTTGTTATAGGAAATATATATTGTTGAATAAAAAGCAGACTTATCTCCAATGTAAAAATTAGAGTATCAGCTGTTGAGATCTTTCTTGCACAGCATTTGCTAATGAATTAGTAATTGGTTAAATTTTTGCATCAGGCAATTTGAAGGAGGATGAAAGTCACCCTGCTCTAATAAACCTAGTTGCGCTACTTTGTGCAAAAGTTGAAAATTTTATGGCTGGGCTTAGTTTTGAAAAATCATCAAACAGCTCTCAGAAGACTTTTTAATAGAATTTTGCAGTGGGAGAAATCTGAGGTTATATAAAGAATGAGTAGCAGAATGAGGAGAAAATTTTTAGGAGTTCAGAGACTTACTTCTGGGAGAAATATGCTTGTCATATCCCTGAAAAGTGGTATCTCTTCCTTATTTAAACAAACAAACAAACAAACAAACAAATAAAATAAATAAATCTGATGAATTCATCAGTTACTTTTCAGCCAAGTAAATAGAATGATGGCACCAAAATGTCACCAGAAAAAGTTAAAGAGCATAACACTAAAAACAAAAGAAAATCAACAGTTCCCACTTGAATCTGTAACTATTTGGAACACCCAGAATGTGCTGGTTAAGTGTCCCTGGAATGACTTAGACAAGCACAGATGATAAAGGGAAATGAGCTCTTTGAGTAGAGTTAGGTATTACTCAAGTTTTTATCTTCATAATCTAGAAAAACAATAAGCACTAGATAAATGCTTGTTGAATAAATAGGTGGATACTTAATAAGGCTTCAAAAATAAGTTTAAATAAATACAAATTTGAACACTATTATTAATCAAAAGAACAATTCAAGGGTTTGGTAATAGAGCAGAAAGTATTTTAAATAGAAAAGGGAAGCATTTTAAAATGTGAATGAACATTTTTCAGAATGATGAGATTTTGTAAGAAAGAATATCCAAGGTGTAGGAGGAGAAAGAACGTGGCAATCAGTTTCTGTATTTTTTCAGACTATTTGAAAAGTTCAAAGTTATCACATCTCACCTCTTTTTTTCTAGTAACCTCAAAAGAATAATTTCAAAAGGACTGTTATCTTTTGAGATACTACAAGTCTATAACATTACTGTGTGATTAATTAAGATACATTTCCATTTTCATATTATTTTCAGAAAACTATTAATTCAGATTCTTTAATAAAGAAGCCTGGTTATATTTTTTTTTAAATAATGATGCCCATCAATTTAAAATGGCAGATAAAACAGGTGTCGTTATATTTCCAATAGCTGTTTTCTCCCTAAAATAAGTTTTTGGAATTGCTTTAGATGTTGGGAATGTGTCCTAAAAGGAGAATTGATTTGGTTACAACCGGATAGACTCAATTCTTATTCCTAAATATGTCAACTGTTTGACTTCAATCATGAAATTTATTTGGCTCTCACTTTATTCTCCTCCCTAGTTTTATCAAGTCAAATGTGGATAAATTGTAAAAGCCAGCGTTCAAGATCTTTAGAAATGAATATCAGAAATCCAACTGTGTATGTCACAGGACATTCCCCACCAGATGAGAAAGACAAGAGATTCCAGTATTCCCTGAGATCTCACAGAATCACGGATGTGTCTGAGAAGATCATAGAAAGGCAGAGACTGAAGCAGAAGAAACAGCATGAGCTAGGCCAGCCCCTCTTGTTGGAACAGAACAGAAATGATGGGCATGTACAATAGTCCATTGTAATATTTTGTTCATGTGGCAAAAATTCATGAGGTTCTAGGTCATTATTCTCTTCTAATTGGTAACATTGCATAATTAGCTAATGTACTTGCATGTGGAATTTAAGAAAACCATGTTATGAATGGGGGGATAAGGGGTATGTGGGGATAAGGACACATATGTATTAACTTAATCAATAAAAAAATAAAAAATAAAATACATTTCATTCAGAAAAAAAGAAAGAAAACCATGTTATAATGGCAGTGTGCAGAATGGGGTAGTGGCTGAGGGATTAGGTCAGGAGACTTGGAGCTAGGCCTAAGTCTGTGATTAATTAGCGGAGGGGATCTTGAGCACCTAGAGTAATGTCTATGAACATTTCTTTCCCAGAAATCGAGACACCTTACAGCATCTTCGGGTGCATGCTAGCCTTGTGACTCTATAACTCGATGGGTATGTTTTCATTTAGGATTCTTTATCTCAGTTATTAGTTCTTATATTCCATGCTCACATGGCATTTATTAAATTTCTATATGCACCTGTCATTCTGTCAGTATTAGAAATGGTGCCATGTACAGTATTCATAGACTCTAGACACTTGTGAATGTAAAATACCAAATTTTATCATTTACTAGTATATATGTGAAAAATTAGACCATATGGATGCATAAATTGGTATTACGCTAACAATTATTAGCTTTGGAATACTTATTGTCTTATAAACCATATCTGATGATCTCTATAATCCTATGGAGTACATATTATTATCCCATTACTTAAATGAAGGCACTGAGGCTGAAAAATATTAAATGAATATGCCGAGATTAATCAATAGATAACTATGGCATTGGTTGGCCCCTATTCTGCTAACTTAACATTAATTTTCTTTCACTCTACCATGTTGTTTTCAGTGGCACGAACATATTGTACTGATGACAATTTGGATTAAGACCCAAAGAGAAAAAAAGTCATGGAAGCTGTATCTGCAGGTAACATGAAACCAGAAATTTTGTCTGTGGCCAATGATCAGTGAAGGAAGGCAGTGAGATTACATTGGTTATCAAAGGGGTTTCAACATTTTCTGAAATAACACACAAGCACTACTGGGGAAACGTGGGCTTAGTTCCAGCAGTCTCCACAGGCATTTCTCTTTTTCCTGCTAAGATCCTTAGGCAGGTGGTGAAAACTACAAGATCTAAAGCGTGTGATGCTGAAGACACATTTATTAGGACACCTTGGACTTCATCACAGCAGAGGAAGCAGAGGCTCAATGAAGAGTCAAACACATGAGGGAGATGCCGACTGCTCAACAATAGAAAAACAACTGGAGCACAGGGAAAAGCGCATCTGGGAGGTAAGAAATTCCATTTGCCACACCAACCATCCTCCCTCCGTTAGAGA
Source organism: Murina feae (assembly GCA_004026665.1). Lineage (NCBI taxonomy): Eukaryota > Metazoa > Chordata > Mammalia > Chiroptera > Vespertilionidae > Murina > Murina feae. The sequence continues at coordinate 45,638 of PVJC01005110.1, read as the reverse complement.
CACTAACCAGCCCAGCAGACTTAACCCATTTCATAGAGTTGTATTTGCTTTCTCCCGTTAATGGCTATAAAGAAAAGTACATTACTAATCAATCTTTCTTTTTTAAAAATATATTTTATTGATTTTCTACAGAGAGAAAGGGAGAGGGCTAGAAAGTTAGAAACATCGATCAGCTTCCTCCTGCACACCTCCCACTGGGGATGTGCCCGCAACTAAGGTACGTGCCCTTGACCGGAATCGAACCCGGGACCCTCCAGTCTGCAGGTCGAGGCTCTATCCATTGAGCCAAAGTAGTCAGGGCTCAATCTTTCTTTAGAACATTTTTTTTAAGGACTAGAAAATTAAAAGAGAAAAAGTATCTCTGAAATCTTGTCTTTGATCCTAGAGGATGGTTTGACCTTATCCTGGAATATCTTGTAAAATAATTCCTAAAAAGGACACCCAAAATGAAGGTGGCCTGGTTGTAGCAGACGTGTCCATTGGTGTCAGCTCAGCACAACCATATTCTTTTTTCCCTCAATATTTGAGATAGAATTGTGACCAGAAGAGTTATTGTCCCCAAGGAGAGACAGAAAGGCACCAAACTAAGTTAAGATGATGCAAGAAAAGACTTAAAGAGCTTCATTTATATGCCATTGGTCCTGGGAAAGAAAATATTACTTAAAAAGCCTAGCATAGAGCCTCTTACCCGCTGGCAAGCTTGTGGATGGAGATAATCACCTCCAGCTGACCTATAATTACCTAGTTTGAACTGAATCCACTGCAATTATGTACCACCAAATGGATTTCACTGAAATTCAGATTTTCTAAAAATAAACAGCCAACCCAGCGGAAGTAGCAGTCTCTAGATGACTCATCATAAAGACAAAACTTATCTGGGTTCCCATGTCTGCTTGACAGAGCAGTGGCTGTCTTGTTTTCACAAATATGAAATTTCATCTCCTTCTAAAATGTTTGAAAATTAGCAATTCTGCTCAAAGCCTCGTGTCTGGGAGACGGAAAGATGGCCTTCTGAGCAAAACCTGGCCCTCTAGCCAGAGGCGGGTGGCATGATTACAGCAAGCACTGCAGGTAGCAGATGCGGTGGCTCAGCCACACTAGCTGGGAAGGAAAAACACCATTGTACTCATGCACAAAATTCTAGTACCCACGAGCTGGAGGGCAGCCCTCACTCACCCACCAGTGTGTTCCAAGTCTCAGGGATGCTGGAGGGAAGGTCACACTATTGCAAACACAGCCCTTGCCCTAATGGAGTTCCTGTGGCAAATAAAGGGACACAAGAGAGTGGAGGGAAGCGTGGCTGTGAAAAGAGAACTACATGGACTCTCTCCTCTACCAGTTAGTCATCTGCTGGGTGAGTTAGGACAACTGGTAAAAAGAGAATAATATTAGTATAATATTATTCTCAAATGAGATGCACTTTTGTGTGGAAAAAGCACTGTGTGCCTATTAGTTTCCACCTGTCAGAAAAGATGGTAAATGTTTCCTGAGGGCTTGGAGTCTCATGTATTTGAATTCCTTTTGAGCCCCTTTCTCCACAATTCCCATTGCTGGCTCTTCCTCAGCCTACACAGAAGAGAAGCATCCATCAGAGTGCCCAGCAGGCTATAGTTACAAAAATAATGTTCCCTCTAGAGCTAGGTGATAGAAACCTTCAAGTAAGCAATATTACACTCACTAGCAGGAGTGCTCTTCAAAAACATACACTGTTGTTCTTTTGTTACATTATCCCCCATGTTAATTTCCAAAAGTAAAGGGAAATGAACAGCTTTAATAAACAGGTGCTTGCACTGGAGACAAGAGACGTCTCTCGGTTTGGTATGCTGCCATTCCATTACTTGAACACAGTACTCCCTATCTGCACTCACTGACCAGGTCTTTCATTGCAAGGATGCCATCCTCCAAGGAGAAGTTCTGGTTTGCTGTTAAACCAAGGTTGAGATTAGCCAGCCATACCCCAAGTGTCACAGTAATGAGTTTATATCTACAAAGCTGGGGATGGGGGTTTGGAAATCTCTAAGATTTAGGAGATAATGGACTAGAAAAATGGGAAGAGCAAAGTGAATCTTTTCATTGTCATTTTCCATATGTGAAAGGTGACAGATATCATTTCAGAAATTTATTGAAATAGGTTTCCAAAGGAAGGAGCCACATCTACTTGACTTAGGCTGCCAATGAGAGGAAGATAAATTCCGAATCATAGGCAATTCTCTTCCATTGTATACATTTTTATGTGTAAGATTCTATGCAACCAGGTGTTTACAAATTAACATTTTAAATCTGGTATTTAAAAGCTAGTGGAAGCCTAATTTAGTGGAAAAACATAGAGCTAGAAAATAAAATTGTGTTTTCAATTCTGCCAATTATTCTATGACTAACAAATTATTATTATTATTATTATTATTATTATTACTGAGCCAACAAATAAACCTATGAATGACTTTGGGTAATACTTTTTATCTTTTTGAGCCTCACTTGCCACATCTATAGAAGGAGACAGTGATATTTGCTCCTTTAAAAAACAACCCAACAACAACAAAAACCTCTCAGAGTGGTTATGAAGATAAATAGGAGGATATGTGAGAACACAATAAATCAATGTTTTAACTAAGTCTTTCAATCTTTGTAGTATTGGAAATTGTGCTGCCTATCATAGGTAAAGGATGTACTTTGTCCATCCTAGCCTGATTTTTCTAATCAGACATGCTTTTAATATAGTTTGTTTGCGTGGGGGGGGGGAGGGAGACTGGGGGGGGCTGCTGTTAAAAAATGCTAAACCCTTCTCTGAGTGCTCTGAATAATAAACCAAAGGCTATATGACCTTTCCGTCCTATAACAACATAAGGAAAGTCCATGTTATAAGTCAGAGGAAACATGGTATCACAAATGTATGAGTAATGATATAATCCGAAGATGTTTTACTTTCAGTGGCACTCACTGCTAGAGCAAAGGCATCCTACATATCACTCTAATAGAGTAAGTGAATTATTCCCCCAAATGGAGATTCACATTGACATTTCCAGGAGAATACAAAATACACATGACAAAAGAACATGTAAGAAAGATCCAAGGTCTGAGGTGCTATGTCAACATAATTTATTGTAAAACTTATACCATTACCATTATCTTGACGATAACCAGGATACAGAGCTATGTGCCAACCCTCTGTAGTTCCCATGTTCCCTGCTCCATTTGAAAACACCTGGCAAGCTCATTGCTGGGACATAACAGATGTTCAATTAAAACTCAATGAAACTGAATCTAATGTTTTACACCTCCGTTACTAACACTTTTCTTATATTGAATGTCCATTCCAAATAGTCACATTTCTTAGTTCCTATGAAGACATTTTTACACACTAGCAATCTTTTGAGAATTTAATATGTACGGGGGCCTGATATTGATAGATTTTAATGTAACATTGTGTTAGAGAAAGAAGAGCTGCAAGCTGGATCACTTACTCATTCCTATGCTTAAACCTCTCATGCAAGACAGCTCCCCTGGATCTAAGACCAGGAAACAGTCATCCTTTCTCAGAGCCCAGAGGTCACAGTCCCTAACCATCTGTAATCTACACCACCCTTCTTTTAGCATTGTTTCTATAAAAAATGACCCGGAACTTTTCAGGTAGCTGTGAATAAACAGCCTGTTTGCTTAAAGGATTCTAAGAGCTAACCTCAAAGGAAGCATCTCAGCCTGCAGGCATTTCTGCTCCAGGAGACTTGCTCACCTTGACTGACTGACTCCTCCCAGACCACTGACTCAGGCTCCCACATGATCATCCAAGTAGACTGTGCTGACACGCACACGGCACCGGTGGTCCTCAAAGGAGAGGCCACAACCCCCTCCAGTTTCATTGTTCTCCCTCCCTCTTCCCTGCTCATAAAAACCCCTGCTGGCACTGAGATGCTAAGATGGTCTTTGTGATGAGAGTCTCCCATCTTCTCAAGCTTCCTGCAGCTCTTGAATAAACCGAAGTTTCCTCCCAGCAGCTCTGATCTCTTGATTGATTATGGGTTTTGGAGCAGCAGGCAGCCGAACCTGAGTTCAGTATCACACCTAGTGCTTAGTGATGACCTGCTGTGATGTCAGCTCCTAGACAGAGGAGCCAAGTACCTCTGGGCAACATGTGAAGGCACGAGTTTTCATTTCGTGGTCCTTTCCCAACAGTTGCCCAAGTCTTTTAGTTAGTAGAAAATGATGGGTTTTAAAAATATATACCTTGATTTTATTTTTAGGTGTTTGTTTTCTTTCGTTTAGTTGTATTTTAATTAGGTGCCTTCTTAATGAGATGTTCACTCTGAGCATTATACTATTGCCTTCTTTAAAAAAATATATTTTTATTGATTTCAGAGAGGGAGAGAGAGAAGAAATATCATTGATGAAAAAGAATCATTGATTGGCTGCTTCATGTATGGCCCACATTGGGGATTGAGCCTGTAACCCGGGCATGTGCCCTGACCGGGAATCAAACAGTGACCTCCTGATTCATGGGTTGATGCTCAACCACTGAGCCAAGCTGGTGGGACCCATTGTGTTCTTTTTGATTGGCATATTAGAATGTTATATTTTAGGGTTTTCAGAAACTAAAAGCATCAAAAGTGAATCCTCATAGAAAATCTAATCTAATAAAAGAGTAATATGCAAATTAACCATCTCTCTGGGACACCTAAGCCATGCTCACCAGCCAAGCCATGCCCACCAGCCAATCAGAGTGGCTATATGCAAATTAACCCAGCCAAGACAGCAGCAGGCAGCCACGGAGCTAGAGTAAACAGCAGGCTTCTGTTGCAACTGCCTGCCTAGGCTGGCTGAGCCTCTGCTCATGGTAACAATGTTTCAATTATAGAAGCCACGGAGCTGAAACAAACAGGAGGCTTCCTTATCTGCCTAGGTCTCTGCTCAAAGCAACAGTGTTTCAATTATAGAAGATAAATAAACCCCAGAAACCTGATTCCAGCCAGCCTCTCTGGGATCTTGGGTCAATGGGAGTTGTGGGTAGCCTGAAAGCCTGAAAATGGCCCTCAGCCCCTCACCGAGGCTGGCCAGGTACCCCAGCAGGGACTCAAACCCTGAAGGAACTATGGGCAGCCTGAAAACGGCCCTCAGCTCCTCATCCAGGCTTCCCAGGCACCCCAGTAGGGACCCAAAACCTGAAGGGGCTGTGGGCAGCCTGAAAATGGCCCTCAGACCATCACCCAGGCTTGCCACACCCCAATGGGGTGAGGGTCCACACTGGGGGGCTTGGCCAGCTTGCAAACAGCCATCAGCCCCTCACCCAGGCTGGTCAGGCACACCAGCAGGTGGACATCCCCTGAGGGGTCCCAGACTGTGAGAGGGCACAGGCTGGGCTGAGGGACCTCCCGAGTGCACAAATTTTTGTGCACTGGGCCCCTAGTTCTATTATAATATCAAGTTGTTGATCTTGATGTAAGCAGAGTTAAGTGATTCTCCAAATCCATCAAGACATGATGAATTTTGTAGGGTAAAATATGAAAGAGCTACTTAAAACTCATGATAAATAAAGACCCAAAATGCTACTGCCCAGCAGTCAGGATTCATTTGCAATGCACCATGGGCTGAGCTGACATTAGATGACCTTTCTGAACTGGCCAACTACAACCCATAAACATTTCTCAAGATTACAAATACAGATTAACAAAAATCACTCAGAAAACAAGAAACAGAACTCACCAGCACTTCTCAGTGTTTATTAGCCAAATTAGCAATGGAACAGAGGACTATTTGAGTGGTTGCTTCATGTGGATCAACATGAGCAGTGACACTGAACTTGCAATTCTCATGAATCTATAGGTTGAGATGAGAATTTTGAGTAAACCACTCCCAGTGTTTACAGGGTGAAGAAGTGGGGTTACCCCCCAGTGTACCAATACTATGTACTTTTATCCTGTGTTTGCAATTTAGACTTTGACAGACTTTAGAAAAGATAGCAGAAGAGCCCTCCCCCAAGAGATATGAGAAGGGGGAATTGTGGCTTCAGGACACTTCACAGTTTTAACCTGGATGTCCTGACCAGGTCTCCATATTTCACCTACCCTGTGTTCTTCTTTCCATTTTTCCTCCTTTGTTTTCCTGCTTATCTTTCTGACCCATTTCTTCAATGTCTGCTCTTATAGGTTCCTGTCCTTTTCTCCCTTTAACTTGATGTTTACTGAGTACCTACTATGTTCCTGGCTTTGTAGTATATTCTAAAGATAGAAAGGAGCAAAAGAGCAGTTCCCTGCCCTCAAAGAACACAGTCCAGGGTAAATGTTATCACCTTTAATCCTCACTAAACCCTGGGAGGGACATATCATTTTCTTATTTAGGAAAGAAGACACTGGAAGTCAGAAAGTTTAAGGAATGTGCTAAAAGTAACACAGCCAGAGGGAGGCACAAATGCCCCTTTAGGTTAGCCCCTTAACTTCCCAACCAGGACTCAGACTCCTGGATCCTGTCCTCACTTTGTCCTCATTCTTCACTTAGTACTTCTAACTCCTAAGCATTTACTTTAATTTTTCCCTTTGGAGAAAAAGCAGACAATTATTTTAAGTAATAAAAGCCCGTTAATTTTTAAACTCAATTGTTGAAAGCCCTGTAAAAAGAATAAGACTTGGTGTTAGTCTAGCCTTCTACAGGTGATCATGGAAGCCAGGCCTCAAAGGCGATATGATTGTAATTAGCCAGTTATTAATAATAGAGAAGGAGCAAAGGGAAGGCCAAACAATTATAGACCAGACATTTGGGCAGCTTCACCAGGAAGCTGCAACTTTGCACTCCCCAGGGATCCACTAGCCCATTCCCCACAGCTCACTGGGGGAAAGGACCCCACAAAGGGAGATAGATGTATGTACAGTGAAGCTGAGATAACTAGGGAAGGTGCTTGCTGTCAATCAAACCTGAGAACAAAGATCATTGTTCAGAACAGTTAGGGCCACTATAAGCATGTGAAATTTGGAATACAAAACCCCCAAACAAAGGAATTCATGCTCTCTTGGCTCTTGGCTGTCTCAGTTCTTTGGTTCTTTTAGCTTTGGTCCTGCCCATGTTCCCTCCATAGCCACATAGCCATGTGGCCATGTGGGCCCCATACACAATGAACTAATGGACTGCAGCTGGGAATACAAACTAAGCTAGCCTATTGCTGAATTAGTGGGACAAAGGGATATGAGAACTTGAAAACTAAGAGGTTTGATCCCTCAGAAATAAAGCTTTCTACAATACCTTATCCTCCTGTGTGAGTCTGAGAAGATGCTTTTTCTCGTGATAGTGCAAGAATTCCACTCCCATGAGCAACGGTGGGGACGAGGACCTCTCCTCACTGGTAACAAAGGGACTTAGAGAAAATTAAACCCATTTTTTTAAAAGGATTGCTGCTTAACTTTCCTGTAGCCTGTCTAATCTTTTATATAAGTTTATTGGTATGATGGTTGGACCTTGATTCCGAACTCTGTAACTTCTGGTTCCTTTCTAGTCACATTATTAAAGCATAAAATGTTGATAGGTGTATAAATAGAATATTGGGGACCAGCTATAATTTTAAGAACTATCAATCATGGTCTGTTAACCGTGATTGTTTTGTTCTGATTAAAGATGGCACATTCTAAACTAGCTGGGAGCTCACCTGAAAATGCAGCCTGTCTTCCCCATCAGGGAGCTGCCTATTATCATGGAAATATTAACAACCTTGTTGCAGAAACCAGAGCCACCAGACCTTTGAAGTCCTGCAGCCTTTGCATATCTCCAGCTACATTACCTGTTAATTGCCCACTTGACATAACCTTTTACCTATTACCCATGTAATCTTTGTCCTTCTATCCAATATAAGCAGCTGGATTATGGTGAGGTGCAGAGCAGATTTTTGTGGATGACCTGCTGCCCTCCCATACTGCCAACAGTATTGGAATAAATGCTCATTTATGATTAAACTCTGTCTCTATTTAATTGGCTCAAGTAGTGACAGGCAACACAGACCCATTAATTGCCCAGTTAAATGTGGCATATAATAGTCCAAGAAAAGAGAGAGGTGGGGAGGACACAGAGAGAGGATGAAAGAAAGAGAGAAGAAAAGAAAGGAAGGAAGGAAGGAAGAAGGAAAGACTACCTTTTTCATAGAAAGGGGGATAGATTCCTTCATTGATGCATATCATGCAAGTTTGCTGTAAACCAACCATTGTATCATCGTTAAAATAACTTTCCATAAGAAAGAAGGGGGAAAAATGAAGTCTATGAGTTCCTTGCTATCAAATTAAAGGAGCAAATATATAAATACTAGAGGCCCAGTGCATGAAATTTGTGCACTGTGTGTGTGTGTGTGTGTGTGTGTGTGCACGGGGGGGGGGGGGTGGTTGTCCCTCAGCCAAGCCTACAACCTCTACAATCTGGGACCTCTTGGGGGATGTCCAACTGCCTGGTTAGGCCCGATCTCACAGGGATTGGGCCTAACCCAGCAGTCGGATATCCCTCTCACAATCTGGGACTGCTTGGTCCTAACCACTTGCCTGCCTGCCTGCCCTGATTGCCCCCTAACTGATTCTGCCTGCCAGCCTGATCACAGCTTAACGGTTCCACTGCCGGCCTGATTGACATCTCACTGCTCCTCCGTTGGCCCAATCGTCCCCAACTGCCCTCCCCTCCCAGCCTGGTCACCCCCAACTGCCCTCCCCTGCTGTCTTGATGGCCCCCAACTACCCTCCTCTGCCAGCCATCCTGTGATAACACGAGGTGGCCATCTTGTGGTGGCCAGCTTGTGACGACATGGGGGTGGCCATCTTGTGATGACATGAGGGTGTGAGGGTCAATTCGCATATTATCTCTTTAATATATAGGATAAATAATCAAGTAAAATAAGACCAAGTTACAATTCCAGAGGAAAGAAAGGAGAAATAAATTAATCTCTTTGAATCAAACTGTATAGCAACACAATTTCATTGGAAACAAAGTGAGTAGAACAGAAATTGATCAGTTGGTAAACAGAACAAGAGAAAAGAGAAGAAAACAACAAAACTTACAAAATACTAAAACTGAAGTGTAGGGTTAACATTCACTTAATGATACCTAACACCTCAGATTAATGAGGCCCTTTTAAAGAATCTTTTACCTATTACTGAAGAATATGAATATCAATTAAAATAAGACAACAATGAAAAGGGATCACATTTCACGTGCTTCTCAGTTTTAGATAAAGGTACTTACAGAAAGAGCGGAGGCCTGACCACCCCCTTCCTCAATAAGTAAACAAAAATGACACTGTCAAAGTAAAAAACATCCAAACTTGAAAGAATTTTTGAGTTTATTTGAGCCAAACTGTCAATTGCTGGGAAGCAAAACCTCAATGGATTGAGAAAATGTTCTGAAAAATGGCAGTTTTGCACCTTATTTTATACATTACAATCAATAGAGGAGGTTACGTGAAATCCATTCATGATAGATAGATTAGGGAGGCAGGAGAAAGCAAAGTGGGAAAACCTCTGGGATTAGATCAAAGGTAAAATGATAGACATATACTTCTTTATAGGTGGGTACAGGATAAAAATAGTCAACAATTAACATAATAACACTAATAATGAGGGAACTTTTGGTTGTAATTGTGTTTTGAGGGATCCAGGAAAAGAAAATTACTTGCTTTGTTATTGCAAAGGCATGTTTATCAGGTATGTTGTCCTAGATTCAAAGACAGCAGACAGGCTCCATTAAAGTAAAGGTTGACTTGTTAGGGAAAAATACTGCCTCAGGACATGACTACTGGGGTGAACTGCTTTTAGTTAAAAAGTTTTCGTTTCAGACCATCCTATGTGGTTACTTTAGGTCTCTGAGTTTGTACGGTCGCCATACAGACCTTCCCTGAACTTGTCAAGGTAGTATGTGGCCTCTTTTTGTTCATAGCAATAATAAATTCATCAGTGAAAACTTTCTGTCAGTAATCACAGACCCACTATAAACAAGACTTTCCACCAGGACAGGAGTCTAGAGGTGCATTAAAAACGAAAAAGAAATCCACAAACCTTATCTCTGATTCAATCTGCAACTAAATAAATGATATACATAGAGTGCTTTCAATAGAAGATCACAAAGATTTCCCCCTAATGCATAGCTTTTAAAAAATCATTACTTCTCTGGCAAGCACTCTAACCTAATTATATGTCTTTTACATTAATTCCATCTGGATTTACCCTAATTACATATATAAACAAATAAAAAATCAATCCATTTCATATCCATAAATAATTAAACTATTTCAGACTTATGCAGAATTTTTAATTATTTTAGTTCTGAAATACATATTTGGTTAATAGAATTTGCAGCAAATTATATGTAGAGAGGGAAAAAAGTACTTTATCTCCATCAAATAATAGAAGCACATCCATTTGTTATTTTTTAAATGGTGACAGCAAAATCAATTCTAAGGGTGAAAAGGAAAATGAGATTCTGAATTTCTCACCATACCTTCTAGTTTCCTTGACACACTAATTAGTCTCCCACCCTCTTCCCTTATGCCTTATAGGATGTTTGTTTGGAGAAAAAATTAACCTGGCAAAACAGAAGTGACTAATGAAAAGGACAAGAGAGAAGTGACAATTTCTTTTAATGGAACCATTAGCTATGTTACAAAATAAGAGAGGGCCTCACCTCCCCCAGTTGTTGCTGGGGTGGAGTTCTTGCAATATACCAAGAAAAGGAATCTTCTGAGATTCACAGGAGGATGCTATATAGTAGAAAGCTTTATTTCTGTGGACTTACACCCCTGGATTTTCAAAGTCCCATTTCCCTTAGACCAGTCATAAAATAAGGGTAGTTTGGTATTAGTACAATTAAGGATGACATATCCTTTTGGTATTGCTTCTCAAGACTATCATTCTTCTCTGAGACTCAAGAGATATAAAGGATACTCTCTTACCACTGTCAGAGCTAGTGCCCATGTTGAAGCAGGGTCCAGTCCAGCAGCAGCATGCTAACTTAGCTTGTGTTTTCCTGCTGCAGTCCATTAGACCATTACATGTGGGGTCCACATGGCATTGGGCCACATGGATGAAGGTAAGAGAGCCAAGAGTAACAAGAGTCATGAGCCAAGTATGCCAAGAGCAACAAAGGCACAAGAGCAACCAAGAGAGTGCCAAGCTTGCCAGGAGAGCAAACTCCTTTGTTTAGGAGACTATGTGTTGCCAAATTTTCACAAGCTTGCAGTGGCTGTGCCCATTCTTGCCAATGACTTCTGTCCCCAGGAGTGACTGACAAACAACCTTCCCTATGTCACCCCAACTTTAGAAGCCATGAGTCTATATTCCCTTTGCTGGACCCCTGCCCCCAGTGTTTTGCAGGGAATAGGCTGGTGGTTCCCTGGTGAGTGCAAAGTTGCAGCTTCCTGGTGAAGCTGTCCAAATGACATGCCTATAGTGGCTGGTCTTCCCTTTGCTCCCTTCCTATAATTAATAACTAGCTCATTACAATGGTATCAGCTACATGCTGTTTTCAGGTCTCCAGGCCTCAACATTCTAACATTTTCAGTTGTTTACAGAAATTCCCATGGAGAACTATACACTGTACATAGCTCCATCCTTGGTAGTTTGGTATTTGTACAATTAAGGATGGCATGTCCTTTCTGTATTACTTCTCAAGACTATTCTTCTTCTCTGAGACTCAAGAGATATAAAGGATGCTCTCTCCTACCACCATCATCTCTGGAGTTTAGAATAAAATATTTTAAAAGTTTTGAATATCAAATATAAATGACAGCCAAATTCCTTGATTGTTTTGAAAACTAGTTATCTGTATAGTTTGCAGCCTCAGAACTTGATTATTTAAAAATAGTGTAAGTATGATTTTAAATTAAGGGGACTTTTTGAACATTTGGGATTTTAAGAGGTCCTCGTCACAACATAGTAGATTTTGGTTTTCAGTAGAAATTACCCAACACAGGAAAGCATGTGAATGGACCCAATGTCATCAAGAACTGATTAAGTCCCATGGGGAAGGAAACATGATTTTTCTTCTATGTTTCTGAGTTCTACTGGCTGGACTAAGACTCAAATTAGCATGAGACAGATTAACAGGAGATAATGGCCAAAATTATTACCTGTGCACATACAGGGGTTCCATTAAAATATGAGACCAGTAACACATTGGGCACTTAGGCTTATATGCCATCGTGAATTAAGGAGAAGGAATGGGAGTTTGTGGTTTGGGGCTTCAAAAGACAGGAACACAGTTCACACAGAGATAGAAAAACAAATACTTGGTAAATAAATGTTTGTTGGGCCATCTTTGAGAATGCACAGAGGATCAAATGGACTTGCTAGTTTCCTCCTTGTCTACCATCCACTGGTTTATGTTAAAATTAGCTATCTCTAGCCCTGACCGGTTTGGCTCAGTGGATAGAGCGTAGGCCTGAGGACTGAAAGGTCCCAGGTTTGATTCCGGTCAAGGGCATGTACCTTGGTTGTGGGCACATCCCCAGTAGGGGGTGTGCAAGAGGCAGCTGATCGATGTTTCTAACTCTATCCATTTCCCTTCCTCTCTGTAAAAAATTCAATAAAATATATTTTTAAAAAATTAGTTATCTCTAATGATACCTCCCTTCCTGAGCAGGTCTTCTATCTGAATTCTTTCAGGCAGTCAGGGAGAAGGTTCAAGGTTCTTTCTGAGTCTTTTGTTTCTTAAAAATAACCAGCTTAACAAAATCAATATCTTTTAAGAGGCATATTTTGGGGTGGCACTCTCTGCTTCCCTTCAGTACTAATACATAAATGTCTCTGCTGTTGTACTGTTTCAGGCACATTTATATTCTATCATAATTTTTTTATTCAAATGCCCAATTATACTCCTGAGGAAAACTAAAGGAGATTTAAAAAGAAGGGGGGAGAAATAAGGAAAAGTATCTTTCAGCTCTTCATTTTTATCTTCAGCTACTCTGCAAAATTCAACTAAAAAGCTAATGTGGGTTTTTTTCCACTAGAGTGAGATCTGAGGTTATTTATGCCTGCTAGAATTTTGAAGCTATTAATGGAATCAGCATTAGCTAAGATAAATTTTTAAAATTTAGGGTTAAAGCATCAAGTTAAAATTTAGGGTTTAAATTCGGGGAAGAAAATCCTGTTGCCATGGAAATGAGTGTAGATGCACACCTTAATCTTCTCTATATCCAAGGGCTAATTCTAAGTTAAATTTCTATGCACATGCACGTGCACGCGCATGCACACACACACACACACACACACACACTGTTGACTTGAGGACACAAAGCATCAGGCTTTACCAAGTGAGAGTAATTTCCTGAAGCAATCCCTTTCCTACTGTACATTTCAGAATGGTTTCTACTAGTTCACCAGATGGGATGGACCATAGATTCCAATCATTTTCTCAGGAAACTCCTGCCTAGGATAATTCTGTCCACTCCAGGGGCTTTTCCTGCCATATTCCTCTCCATGGCTCATCTTGCCAGCTCCTGATATTATGGGACACTTTATCTCTCTCTGCCCCTCTGTTTTCTGTCAACAAATTTTGAGGCGCCTTCTTTCATTGCTAGGTTAATATGAAATGATGAATGCTTATAAAATAAAATTCTTTCATACTTTAGAAATTGTGTATTAAACTCAATATCAGTAAGAGCTATCATTTCAGCAGTTTAGTGAAGGCAGCTAAGGCATTAAACTTTTTTCTTGTTCAGAGAAAGAGCCCATAATAACGTCATTGAAATGCCCACATGGATAATTACTATGGATGTGTGGAAGTTATCCTGACAGGCAGAGTAGAGCAGCTATCTGTAGTAGTCAGGGGCTTTGAAGTTCAGCTTACATGCTTCTCTAGAGCAAAGGAATTTGGGTTTCTTCTTACCAGCAAAATCAGTCTTCAAGTGCTGCCTTCTTAGTTACTATAATAACATGGTTTTTCAAAATGGTAGAAGTAGAAAATCTAATATTAAAATATTCTGGTCTACTATTGTTGTTTTTATACAGTTATTTCCTCTTTTGAGCCTTAGTAGCTTTTAATTCCTGTCCTGCGCTTCTCTACCAGGAAGAGATGAACAAGCTAAGTGAAAATTGCTACTAAAATATATTTCAAAATGTAACAGTATTTTATTTCTTTAATTACTGACCAGGACCGTCAGAGCAAAATATTGGATAAGATCACCGGATCAGTGTGACTCAGTAGTTGAGTATCAACCATGAACCAGGAGGTCATGGTTTGATTCCCGGCCTGGGTTGAGGCTCAATCCCTAATGTGGAGTGTGCAGAGTGCAGCCCATCAATGATTCTCTCTCATCATTGATGTTTCTATCTCTCTCTCCCTCTCCCTTTCTTTCTGAAATAAATAAAAATATATTTAAAATAGAATAAAATATTGGATATGATCTATATTTAGGTGTCTTTTTTTCATGTGGATGGGGGTAAGGCAGACTTTTCTTTGAATTGTTCTTAAAAGTTGGAAAGCAGGGTAGTACAATTAAGTACAGATTCCAAAGGTAACCATTGTTAAATGTCCAATTTCCTACTTAGTAATATTAGTTCAGAAAGTTTCAGATCAAAGCAAACTAACAGAATTCATCTGAAGTACTTAAAAAAAAAAAGATTTGGCCCTCACCAGTTTGGCTCAGTGGATAGAGCGTCAGCCTGAGGACTGAAGGGTCCCAGGTTCGATTCTGGTCAAGGGCATGTACCTGGTTTGCGGCACATCCCCAGTGGGAGGTGTGCAGGAGGCAGTTGATCGATGTTTCTCTCTCATCGATGTTTCTAACTCTCTATCCCTATCCCTTCCTCTCTGAAGAAAATCAATAAAAAAATTTTTTTTTTAAAAAAAGATTTGTTTTCAAGTCAGGTTGTCCGGAGGTTCATCATGTCATCAGAATGTCTGCATTATTTTTCTCCAGTTTTCTCATGCTGGCTTCCCTAGATAGCACATGTGGTTATAGCAGTTGTTAAAAAACTTGTTAAAATAATAAGATTGTTATAACTCTTATACCAATGGGATTTGGTGGTAGGGAAGAGATATTGGATTCTAGTCTGAATACAATAAGGAAAAGTGGAGGTTTACATAGCCAAAGAGCAGGATGAGGAGTCTGCCGGTGGAAAATTACTAAGAGGAAACATCAGAGGTTAGGGGGATTCTGGCTAAAACTACTTGATGGGATTCATGCTGAAGCAGGCCAGGGTGATCAGATATTATCTGGGAATGGTGGGGATAAGAAATTTGATTAGATATTGAGAGTGATCAGGTATCAGATTCTTGATAAACTGACTTAGCAGGATTCTTGCTAAAAGTGGGATCCTGAGGACATGCCCAAGGATGGGACCTAGTCAGGCTCAGAAGAGCCTGTTAGTTGGTCACCAAGGAAATTTTTGTCCAAGTTCCAGACACTCTGTCCTCATGGAAAAGAAGGAGCCAAGTTCCTGCCTCTCCTAGCCATCCAGAAAACACATGACTGGACCATCCCGTGGCAAATGCCAGAACATGGGGATATTTGTGTTAACTGCAAACAGTCAGGGCCCATCTCAAGAGCTGGCATGGAGCTATTGTCACTCAAATCACACAGGATAGGTGATTTTCTAAAGATATTCAGGTAATATTACAAGAAAAAAAGGAAAAAGATGCCAGCCAGTGAGTAACACAAGTGTTGGACATCTCTCTGAGCACTGATGGCCTCGGGGTGTCCATCAAATTCCGGTCCGTGAGACTTCTGCATATAAAGTCCCTAAGGTAACATTGGGGTTATAACACAGACATGTGCAAATGTTAAATTGCTTTCTTTGCTGTTCCTGTAATTCTTATAAATAATTGTGAATATTTGAGAAACTGGGTCAAAGGTGCCTCCCATAATTTGCAGCGCACTGAGTGTTCTCTGACCCCTGACATCCCCCAGAAAGGAATGTTACCATGGTAACTGACTGCGTTAAGGGACCCTATAAGGCAGAGGCAGAGCACATTAATGCCTTAGATATTCTCAACCACCTGTTTCCCTGGGTCAGGCATAAATGTCTTAAAATGATCATGCTGAGGAAAGGCAGGGGGTGACACTTGCCCAGGGGCTGACCCTGTCTGCTGGAACCCTGCCATTCCTGCTTTCCTCAGTCACCCTCCACAAATCTTTGATCACGGTACTAGTGCACCCAGCGTTGCCCCCTGGCATAGGAGACTTTGTTCTGAGGAGCTCCCTGAAGTCTCACAAGCACTGGGGGAATACTGGAAATGTAATTGCGATCACTGCACTTTCAGGAGCTGCTTGTACATTATGAGAAACCAGAGATGGACTGGAATGCACTGGAGTACACTGACCCAAAGGTGGAGGGAAATATATACAGCAGAACGTTACAAGACAATGAGGATGTCAGCCAGCTGTGAGTTCTTAACTCTAGACTATCATTTCTACTACATAGTCGTTGCGGATTACATATTGTAACATGACTTGTTTCTGTAATTTTTTCTCTGTCTTTCAACTTCTCTCCAATGTATTCTCTTACTATTTTATTTTTACCTTTCAAGTAAGCGTGATCAATATATTCATGCTGTCTTTTTCAAATATTGCATCTTAGATATCTAAGACGAAGAAAGAATAGACATAAGCCCTAACCGGTTTGGCTCAGTGCATAGAGCGTCAGCCTGCAGACTGAAAGGTCCCAAGTTCGATTCCGGTCAAGGGCATGTACCTTGGTTGTGGGCACATCCCCAGTGGGAGGTGTGCAGGAGGCAGCTGATTGATGTTTCTCTCTCATCGATGTTTCTAGCTCTCTATTGCTCTCCCTCCTCTCTGTAAAAAATCAATAAAATATATATTTTTAAAAAAGAATAGACATAAAATATGGAATTCTCATATATGCCCATAAAATTTTTATTTTTACGTACTATACTGAATCTTTTATTTTTTTTGTATTGCTATCATTAATAATACATTTTCTTTCTGTATTATCTGACATTAATATAGTTTTACCACTTTATTCTGACTCATATTTACTTAGTATTTATCTTTTTCTTATGTTGTATTGCCAAACTGCTGTGATCTAGTGTTTTAGATAAACATTTAAAAATGCATTGTTATTGGGTATTTTTTATAATCACTTCACATTCTTTGTCATTATAACTGGAGAGTTTAGGCTATTTATATTTATTGTGATTATTGTGTGTTTGATTTTATTTCTCCCACTTAATTTTGTGGTATTAATTAGTTTTTTACTTTTTTGTGTATGTCTATGTATATACATGCATACATATCTGTGTGTACATGTTTATGTTCTTTTCATATCTTCTTGTAAATAAATTGTGAATTTCTTTCTCTCTTTTAATTCACACCCCCCTCATTTATTTGAATGTGCAGTTTGCTATTCTTTTAGTGGTTACTCTATTTTTAAAAATAAAATTATTTTGAAATATCTTTAGATTTACAAAGAAGTTTCAGAGATATTACAGAAAGTTTGTATATAACCTTCACCCAATTTCTCCTATTAACATTTTTCATTATTACATTTTCATTATTAAAATATTTCATAGTATATTTATCAATCTAGAAGCCAACATTGGTACATTACTGTAAAATAAGCTCCATATTTTATTTAGATGTTACTAATACCCTTTTTATATTATTGTTCCAGGATACAATTTGTGGAAGCCCCTTTCACATTCCGCATGATTCAGGGTTCCAGTTCAGGGTTCTGGTTCTGGAGAAGGCCGCACACAAATGAAAAGAGACTCAGAAAACATTTAATTTGGGAAATGAGGGCCAGGCAGTAGTTCCAACTTTAGTGGGAGGACTACTCCTTGCTCTGGCTTTTTCCATCCCTTTTATTAGGATTAAAATTATAGGATCCACCCATATCTACTATGCAAGAAACTCCAATAAAGGCAATCAGTGAATTTAGGACTAACAGGTGGGGGCTTCTTCAACTACCAATATCTAGTAATTAGCTCTGACCCTTTAGAGCAATTAAGGTTGACCAGCCCTCCGAATTCCCTGTCCACAGCTTTCTATTATTAAAACAATAATTGGCTTCCAGCACAATTGTTGATCTTATTGTTGATCTTAAAACTGGGCAATTTCAAGTGGATATGAAGGAAAACAAAGGAGCTCACGTCAGAGAAACTCAAATTTCTAGTCAATAGAAATCAGGAGCATCTCCTAAGATTGGTGGTCCCCAAGAGAAATTGTTCTAATTGTTAAATAAAATATTTTTTTTCTATCTGGAACCAAGAAACAGTCAGCCTCACAGACACTGATGACTAGGTTTCAATAATGAAAAGATGAAACTATTTGCATTTGACATGACAAGAAAGGCCATCTCATTGGAATTGAAATCCCCTTAATGGAATTTTTATCTTTGATAAGCAGATCCAGGAACTACAAAACCTGCCAGAAGAGGAAAGTTGATGATTTAACAATATCTTAATGAGAATGTAATATCCTGCACTGAGAAAATACCATTTCACATTATTCTCTACTATGAGGTCTACAATTAATACCCACTACAACCCCTAACCCTGAGTCTTACCACATATTGAATTCAATGTTTTTGTTCCAATTCTTGGAGGATTTTGTCTTTGGTTATCCCTTGGGAATTGATCCTAGAAATATGGAATTGTGGAAGAAATTTTTAAAAATGCTTTTTTTTCTTCCGTGCTTCACCTAGTTTCTTTCAAAGGCAGGCAACATTTCCCCCAATGCATTCTAGTTATATAATGTCCTTTATGAAACTTCTAAGGAATAAAATCCAGGCTTCTTATTGCTGTACCCTACAAGAAAAATTAATTTCCAACATTTTCTCATGGATAATACATCTGGAAAAGCAAGCTACACATGGTGTCAATGAAATTTTTGCAGAATTTTTACTACCACACCATTAGTGCTGCTAATGGGGAGAACATATGTATGAATAATTAGCCAACTTTCATATGGGATGACATCACATACATATATGAGCTGAAGTATATGCCCCTATAAAATAAAACCAAATATTTTTCTGGCAGCAATCTAACTCATTAATAATTCCCAATCACTTCTCTCTCTCTCTCTCTCTCCTCTCTCTCTCTCTCTCTCTCTCTCTCTCTCTCTCTCTCTCTCTCTCTCCTTCTCTCTCTCCCTCTCTCCCTCTCTCTTCCTTTCTCTCTCTCTCTTCCCCCTCTTGGCCTTGCTGTATGGTCCTGGGTGTGCCATGCGCCTTCCAGGACTTGTAACTAATAAAGCTTGATGTGGTTTTTTTAAAATACCTGGATGGTTGTTGATGAGGAGCCTCTTGCAATCATGATAAGAACCACAGAGGCTGGTCCAGCCACAATATTGGCTCCAGTCAGGGGAAACGTCTATGGGCTATACCACAGCAGTAGGACCCACATGAGTGCTCCCAGGCATTCTTAGCTGATCACATCACTATCAGATAGGCTGAGACACACACAAAACAGTTGCATTGCAAAAATAAAGTCTAAAGTCAGATTGCAATGGGTTAAAGCATAGATAGGGGAATAGGAGATATATTGATACACAGTTCTTTTTTATTTGAAAGGAAGTAACTGAATTAAAAATATGACTAGGAATGCAAATATAAAATTAATTTAAATATCATAAATAACAAATTCATATTCTAGCCTGAAGCTCCAAATTCAATATTGAGTGAAAAATGAATGTAGGCCTATTTTGGATCTTTGAAATATCAAGCATAGCACAGTACAAATGGTTTGCATAGAGGCAGGCTTCCTGAATAAGTGCAGATCACTCACCCTCTTGCACTCCACACGTACACCCCTGAACAAGGAGACATGCTCCTCCATTCAGCATGTACAAGTATATATTGATTGTCCACTACAGGCCAGGCCCCACATCTGGTGCTGGGGATACAGTGGTGAGCAAAATGGACCCAATTCACACCCTCCTATTACTTTCACAGAACCACAAAATTCTAATTCTAAGCACCATGAAAAAAAATGCAGCATGGTCTGAGATTATTTACTAGAGGGCATGAAGTAGTCTGAGAAAGAAGGTGGGGTATGAAAGAAGTTCCCAAGAAAGTAGAGTTTGTGGTGAGAGTACAAGGATGAATAGAGTTAATTAGACCAAAAGGAGAGTGTGTGTGTTGGGAGAGAGGAAGCATGTTAGGCCTGGGGGAAGAAGGAGGTGAGTGAAAGATGAACCGTGGTGAGAGGTGGAGGGGTAAGTGGTAAAGAGGAACCTGAAGAGATAGGCAGTACTGAAAACATGAAGGGTCTTGTGGCAGGTTTCCATGGTTTTGGAAACCACGGAAAGTGTTAAGCAAAGAAATAACATAATCAGATTTTAAGTTTAAAACATTCTAGCTGAAAGAAAAGGAATGCTTGAAGGGATGCAGGGGTGTTAGTGGATGCAGAAAAAAGGATAAATTAAAATAAATTTTTAGTGAAATCAATAGGGATT
The DNA here is from genome assembly GCA_004026665.1 of Murina feae. NCBI lineage: Eukaryota > Metazoa > Chordata > Mammalia > Chiroptera > Vespertilionidae > Murina > Murina feae. The sequence goes on along the minus strand of PVJC01005110.1, from coordinate 25,276 downwards.
GGTAGAATAAAGAAAAATAAATTGTTAAAGATTGGTTATATGCTGAGCATAGACCAAGAATACTAGGACCCTTAAAACTCTGAAAAACAGAAAATAGCAAAATGAACCACCAAGGATATTTTAACTTAATTTGCAGAATGCTATTTCTGTTCATTTATGTCATAAAATGATGATACCACACCTAGCGCAGTGGCTTGATTATCTGGCTAAAAAGCAATCCCACAAAGGCACATCTGCAGGGCCTTGGCTGGGCTTAATTAGAAATCCTGGCGTGCCATGTCACCCTTGATAACTAGCCTCTAGACTATTTCTCCTAAGTAAAATTGTTAACAAAATCATGTGCTATTTGTAAAGTGAGCTGGCGGTTGTTGTTTGCAGCTGAATTAGAGTAATGTATCTAACTGGCCAAGAACATCGCGGCAGATTGCTTTTACCCCTGTCTGTGTTTGTGTATATTTGTTCTTTAAGACTGTGTCTATGGACCAAGTTGTGAATTTGTCTCTCTTACCTTAGGTACATAATCCAAACGTATGGTCTGCTTTGACCTGGGTGATTAGATACTGTAGAGCAATGTACTCACTTGTTGGCACGTTGTGTTAATTCTTTTAGGCTGGTGTAGTACCAATTAGTACTTGGGAGTGATTATTTGGTCAATCTTGTCCTATTTAATCTACATTTATTGACGATCCAGCACTAATGGATCAGACACTGAGATATGTACTAAGAATAGAAAGACCCATAAGAAATAAACATTGATCTGGAGGAATTTACAGAGTAGTGGCAAAAGAAGCATAAATAATGAAATTAGTTCAAGTCACTTCCTTACATAGAAGGTCTACTATGTGCCCATTGATCTCTTTACCATGTTAATATCCAATAAATCATTGAATTATGAGCTTAAGCACACAACAAAGTACATCTTTTTCTAGGGTGCTTGGAAAGGGTACAGGTGAGAGTATTGATATGATACCTACCACTTTCTAATCAGCCCTGATGACAAAAGTTCCAAATAATGTTATTTTGGTTCACACCTAAAACTTAGCCTCTGATTTATAGACTTGCCCTCTGTCTTTGCTACTCATCTTTTGCTTTCCCCTATTTAAGACTGACAACAGTAAAAACATCTAGTACTACTTCATTCTTTGACTCATAAAATTGAAAAGAATGACTACCAGGTAAAGTCAAAAACCACAAGGGCATATGGTTGAAAGATCACTCCTTCTGTACCCGTTCAATGACACAGGTAAAGAATGCGTCTTGCTACTATGCTTTGACACATATGTGCTTTAGTGTTCATGAACCCAAAACATTACAGGGATTTAGGCCAGGCCGGGGTCGATATGGCACAGCCTAACTCAGTCTCTCTGACATTTGCAGCTACACCCATCTTCAAACACTCACTCTGCTTGAGCAATCTCTCTTAGATAGACTTAGAAATGCGTGTTTCCTGAGAGGTGTCACAACACAGTGATTTTCCATTAGTATGATGTCTTTGACTGCCAAGAATGCCTTTCCCTTCATCATTATTCTAGACCTACTTCAAATGTACCATTCTTTTGGAAGGGTATTATGCTTCTCACCTATATTTCTGATTCTTTTCACTTTCCAGACACATACAAGATAGCACTTGCCATCCCCTTAAGCTAAGGTGTGGTCCTGTGGCTTGCTTTGGCCAGTGCATTGCCTCTAGATAGAAACCTTTACAAGTGTCTGCAAAACGCTCCATATTTTCTCTTCCCTTGTTGAACCAACTAAGGAGGTCAAGTGTTGAAGATTATGGTGCTACAGGATGGTGAATTTTTCTATAGCCCTGGACCTCTGTGTCACCACATAGAGAAAAGTGGCCCAAGTGAGTGACCAGACCACAGCAGAAATTTTATATGTGAGAAATAAGCCCCTATGGTGTTAAGGTCCTAAGAGTTTGGAGCTGTTTGTACTTGTCCTACAACCTACCCATCTGGACCAATAACACCCAATCAGCTCCTCCAGGAAGATTTACCTGCTAACTCTCCTGCATTCCTACATTTTTTTTCATAACATCTGTTTTAGTGAATACCACACTGTGTTACGACTGCATCCTTTATACACCTGTTTCCTCAGTAGCATCTGGCTTCCTCAAGGATGAGGACTATGTCTTATTAATCTCTATACTGCAAAAACTGAGCAAAATATGGTGCTCAATAAATGTTTATTGAGAGCTAGGTTCCATCCCTGGCTCTATTGATGAATAATTCATTTAATAGTTCTGTGCTTATAGCTTTTTCTTGTGAAAATGTAGATGAGAATGGCCTGTCTGCCCCCTCAAGGTCAAATGAGTTAATAAGAGTCAGAAAAATTTGGAAACTAAAAGGCTAGAAAACCATAAATGATGACTATTATGAGCTAAGGCCAGAACTGTTTGGGAAAGCAGCAGACCTAGAGGTTGTCTGTAGAATACGTGGGGAGAATGCTTTTGAGTTTCTTTTATTTACATGAAATTCTCAGAATTTTTGCTTTTTTTTAAAAAAAGGTTTTGAAAAATCACTGGTGAAGACAGAGGACAAGAGGAACAATTTTTCAGGTCCCAGAATCCTTTGAGCAAATTCTCATCCTTTATTTCCTGGACTGTTCAATTAGTGTCTTAAAAATAATTCTCCCAACACAGGAGTTGAACACAGAGCATTGTAGCCAATACTATGGATACCCTGTCCATCTCCCCCCAAAGCTCAATGCTACAAGTCCACCCACAGCCTCTTACTGCTGATGTGTCTAACTTTCTATTCCAGAGCTTTCGCAGGTTCCAGGAATGTGTTCAGTCTGTATAAAACTCAAGCCCAAAGTTCTTTGGTGTCCCTGGCAGCAGCCCTCAACCAATGATGGAATAAATGTTGGTGGATAAATACCTTTCTGATGGGAGAACTCCGAGCCATGCTTTCCAAGTGGATTAGGGACCTTCTAACGGACAGAGCCCTGAAAGCCCAAAGCCATCCTGCTCCTTCCACATCCTTGTGGGCTTCCTTTCCATCCCAGCTTCAGCCCCCACCCCCGCCCCACTCCTCTGTCTGATCTTCCTAGGCTCCCTCTGCAAATAAATGATTTGAAATAAAATTACTTATAAAAAATGTTTTTATTGATTTTAAAGAGAAAGGAAAGAAGAGAGAGGTAGAAACATTGATGAGAGAGAAACATTGATTGGCTGTCTCCTGCACGTCCCCCACCGGGGATTGAACCTGCAACCCAAGCATGTGCCCCAACTGGGAATTGAACCAGTGACCTCTTGGTGCATGCAACGATGCTCAACCACTGAGTCAGGCTGGAATAAAATTCTGTCCCTAGCTTGGCCTCTGAAGAACCCTATGTAAAATAACTCTCCTTGCCGAATGTATTTCTTATGTTTCATATGAAATATATTAAGAAATATTTATTTCTTAAGTAACAACCATAAATAAATAACATAGAAACAATTTAAACAAAAGTAAACATATAAATAAAATCATAAAATAATGGGAAATTAAAAGCTACTACTGACTCCTGCACAAATAGACATTTTTCAAATTCATAAAAATTCTTCAGGGCAATGTTGATCTCTCAAAGAGCCAGTGTGCAAAGCACCCTGTCCATCATAGGAAATTACTTCAAGAGCATTCTTTTTTTCTCTTCCAGGGAGGCCATTTGGGTAATAGGTCAATCTGCTGCTCCCTGGGAAGGTGTGGATGGTGTGTGCCAAAGCTCAGATCTTCAAAAGGACACCGATCCTTCAGCGCAAGCATGAGATTTATAACATGGCACAGGAATCTCACCCTTAGCTCTGGAGCCTCAATCTGTCTCTTGGAGTTTCCATTCAGTCGCTGGAGAAGCAAAGTAAGGACCAGGTTGCTTGTCTTTTTCTTTCTCCGAAGTTTGAGATGCTTGATTAAAATAAAGAGAGACTCTTTTATCAGCATTCTGACAGCCATGGCAGAATTGTTCCTTAAACCTTATTACCTTTTGATTTCTAGCTTCTTCTCCAATATTGTTTTCTGCATTTCAAATAATAAATTAGATATAATTTTCACCATGGCTTACATATCCACTGTGGATGTCAGAGCTAAAGCTTGCCTCCTTATCAGTAAAGGAGGCCCCAAAGAAATTAAAAGCACCATAGGAATAATTTAGCCCTAGAACCACAGCAAGGGGAGGAAAAATGCCACCAAGAGTATTTTAGAAATTCAAAAAATAAAAATGCTCATTTTAGCAAGTGGAATTCTCTCACTCTCATGAAATCTCTCAGGTTATAATAAAGACTAATTACTATTAATAAAAGAGCTTTGAGACACTGGTTGAGAGGGAAAATGTATGCAAACTTGGGCTGAACATATGTGTGTGTGTGGCCACTTCAGCCACTTACCCAGTTGGCACTGAAGGCAGAGCATAATACACATTAAATGCTAAGGAGCTGAAGTCATTGCACCCCCCACTGTGGAGCAGTTCAGGCATCCGGAGTGAGAGCGCATGTGTTATTACAGTGACCATGGGCAGCCTTTCAGATGTGCTAGGAAATTTGGAAGTGAGTTTGGGAGCAATATCAATTTATGCAAAACCAATTCCATAATTGGCCCTCGGTGAAGAAACTAGAAGGGAGCCTGTTTTGGAAATAGAACATTTTCAGATTAGTTAGTTGACTTTTTCATATCATCCTCATTCTGGAATTCTTTTCCATTTGTGAATTGTTTATTTTACTGTCTGTTTTTGAATAATGAATATGGACCTAGAAAAATGTTTACCAGATATTTCACTCATATGTTCATTCCTTCGTTTTATAAAGATTTATTGAGGACTTAGTGTGCTGAAGGCACTATCATCTAAAATTCACCTAAACGGAAAGCTCCCTGCATCTCACCGGCCAGGATCAGCAAGCTACCAGCCCATAAGCTTCGGTGCCCATTTTGACTTTCACAGTCAGAGATGGCAGCAAAGGTGGCATCATCAGAAATCACCATGTGTTTGTCTTGTCATCCAGTATATGCAAGATACTGGTGGCATTATTGCCAAGCAATGGCTTGGGTGCGAAGCCACCAGAATGCTTATCAGAAGGGCGTGGAGTCTTATTTCAGTTCCCTAGTCACCAGGCCCAGATGAAGCTCTGTACCCGCACAGCGCCCCCAGGATCCAGGCCAAGGAGGCCGCCTTGCATCTGAGCTTTCACAAGCACTTTGACCGAAAGCAGCTCAAGTGCTGGCCGGTCATCCTGCTGAAGTTTGGAGTCCTGGGACCTGGGCCTCCAGCCATCACCGCCTTCCTCTGGGGTTTGCTCCTTCATTAGCTTCTGTCCATTTTCTCAGTGAAAGAGGACTTAGTCCTCAGAAATCAGCATTTTTACCAAAGTGCCACTAGGTCCATCATGAGGGGAGGGGGCATAATGTAACACTTCAGCCTTTTTTAAGCAGCAGAGCATGTGCTGTTGCCTGTGTGAGAGATTTTTCTTTGACATAGAATGATTATTTAATTAAAAAATTAAAATAAAATAAAATTTACCTAAATAAAGACAATATTGAGGACATGGATCACGTCATATGTGAGGTAAGCAATGGGCAAATTTACCTGAAGATATTAGCAGGATCTGGTTGGCAGTCTGCCCTGCTCTCACACCTAACAACAGGCACTTTGCCAATAAATATCTCTTGAAAAATGAATAAAATGATTTGGTTCCAAATGGCTATAGTCTGGGCTGGGCCATTGATGAAAACTGGTTGATTCTCTAAAAGCAGGGTTTCAAAAGTTTGGGGCCAGGAAGTCACACCTGAGTGGGCAAAACAGGGGGACCCCCCACTTAACCTGAGGGCTTTCCGCTTCCTGTTCAGCACTCCGGCCTCAATACCCTTTCCTCCTCCAGTGTTCCCAGGATCTTAGAGGACCCTCTGGACCTCCTTCACGGAACCTGGACAAGCCACTGCTCTCCTGTCTCCTTTCCAATCCCAGCTGCCAGAGTCCCTCACGAAAGAGAGAGCAAAGCATGAAGGATTTTTAGGGAGGACTTTGGCAAAGGGACTGTTGAGGGGCAGAGTGCCAACCAGGAAAATGGCACCTGGGAAACAGAGACTATTTAGGGTCTCAAGGGGTTGGGCCAGGTAGTCACACCTGAGAATAAGAGGGCACAAGAACAAGGGGGCACGGCCAAGATATAGGCCAGAAGTGGGCACACTATCAGGGGGCAGGGCCTCGTGGTGGGTTGGAATTTGGCACCTGATCTGGAGGCAGGGCCACATGATGGCCAGAAGTGGGCACCTGATTAGGGGCCAAAATCAGACTGAGCCAAATCAGACATGAACCAAATCTATTTCTTTTTGAGGTAAAATAAAATCTGCCAGGGAAGGCAAATGGGGGAAGACGGACACAAGAAAAATTATGATTCTTTGGAATCTAAGCCACAGCCAGGGAGGGGAGGCAAGGGGTTCTACACACAATGCAAGGAACTCCATCAAAGTTATCAGGTGGGAGGGAGCCCGGAACTAGAAGAGCAAGCACCCAGGGACAGAGGTGTAAATTAAAGGAGCCCTGTGATAGGCTGGAAGTGGTAGCTAATATGGGGGGGAGGGAGGAGCCACATGAATGGCCAGAAGTGGGCATGTGATCAGGGGCGGGGCCACATGAGCAAAGGAAGTGGGCAACTGCTCAGTGAGGGCCAAAAGTGGGCACCTGATCAAGGGCTGGGGCCACGTGAGGGCCAGAAGTGGGCAGGTGTTCAGTGGGAGTCACCACATGATAATTAGAGAGTGGGGCTGAGTTCCCACCTGATGTCTGTCTCCCCCTTTCTAAGGGGTAAACACGCTTCCTCTCCCAGACTGGTTTGAGGACTCTAGGTCTGCAGACAAGGCTTGGGGTCTAGTGACTGGCTAGGGTCCAGGCTTAGCTGGTTCCTGGAGCTGCCATGGAGCTCTGAGTGAGCTGTGCTCCAATTCAGTTCTCCAGAGGAGGAGAGATGCGGCCACGGAGGTGCGGTGGCATCAGGGACTTGTGCCAGGTGGTACCCGGGTGGAGCCATGTCTCAGCGAATGCAGGGAGTCAGGCGGTTTGTAGATCCTGAATCAATTTCTTTTGGAGGTAAGAGAAAATCTGCCAGGGGAGCCAGGTGGGGGAAAACGGACACAGGGAAAATTATGGTACTTTGGAATCTAAGCCACAGCCGGGGAGGGGAGGCCTGGGGTTGTACACACAAGGCCCTTGCCCAAGGCAGGGGAACTCCACCTAAGTTACCAGCTGAGAGGGAGCCCGGGACAAAGAGAGCAAGCGCCCAGAGGCACAGGTGTAAATAAAGGAACCCTGTCTCCTGGGGATGAAGGAAGGGTTTGGGGGAAGGGTGGAGCCCATCAGAGCAAGTGGCCACTGGGTGAGAGTGCTTACCCAGAGGTCACAGGTAAAGGATTTACAGGCTGTGAGCAACCAAGGGTTCCAATCCTAGCTCAGCCCTATTACTGCTGTGTCCCATGAGGAAGTGGCTCTGCCTCTCTGTGCTGCTGCAGTCAAGCCTGTACACTGGGCCACAGGTGTTGCTCACCCTGCCCCACTTGCCCTGAGGGCTTTCCCCTTCCTAGTCAGCACCCGGGCCTCACCACCCTTCCCTCCCCAATCTTTACAGGACCCTCTGGACCTCTTTCATGGAACCTGGACAAGCCACCTGGACAAGCAGTCCTGTCTGTTTCTAATCCTAGCTTCCAGAGTCCCTCATGAAAGAGAGAGCAAGCAGGAAGGATGTTTTGGGAGGACTTTGGCAAAGGGACTGTTGACAAGTGTGAGAGCAGGGTCAGACTGCCAACCAGGGAGATGGCACCTGGCAAGCAGAAATCATCCAGGATTTCAAGGGTTTGGGACAAGGTGGTCACACCTGAGTGGGAAGTAGAACAAGGTGGTACGGTCACCTGATAGGTTGGAAGTGGGTATGTGATCAGGGGTAGGACCCTTTGGTGGCTGGAGTGGGCACCTGATCAGGGGGAGAAACTGGGTGTTGGCCAGAAGTGGGCACCTAATCAGGAATCGGGGCCAGATGATGGCCAGAAATGGGCATGTGATCAGGGGCAGGGCCATTTGAAGGCTGGAAGTGGGCACCTGATGGGGGGGGGGGGGGTGGAGCCACGTGATGGCCTGCAGTGGGCATGTGATCAGGGTTGCAGCCACATGATGGCTAGAAGTGGGCACCTGATCAGGGGCTGGTAAGCAGAAGTGACTTCATTTATTATAAAATTAAAGTGTATTTATGAAAATTTTTTATTAGTAAAATTAATGAAGAAATATTAATTAAAACAGCATAAAAAGCCATTCTATTCATTCAACAAATTTAAATTGAAAAGTTACTATGAGGTAGACCTTGTGCTGGGTGCTTAAAGAATTCATAATCTATTGGAGGAGGTATGAGCCAAACAAATACATTACAGAATAATAACCACTATATTAAAGGTGGGAACATTGGAAGGGACCTTAACTTACTTTCACTTGAGTTTCAATTCTGTATTATGCTCTCCCAGGTGTTTTATATGTATTATCTCACTGCTGTGGGGAAGAAAATATAAAATTTTCCTCTATCTTTCTAAATGCTTCCAGTTAGACTAATAATCAGATTAACATGAGACATATTAACAGGACAAAATGACCAAATTATTGCATTTATCTGGCGTTTCCGTAAGAATATGAGACCTGAGACTGATTGGCCAGTTGAGGCTGATATGCTATCTTGAGCTATGGAGAAGCGGGTAGTGGTTTGGGATTTGAAAGGGCAGAAAAACAATTAACATGCAGATAGAAAAAACAAATGTTTGGTAAATAAATGTTTGTTGGACATAGAGAGGACTTTGATCCAATGGGCTTTGCTAGGGTTATTTCTTTCAAACTTAGATCATAATAAATTAGTTATCTAGGATGATATCTCCTTTCCAGGACTACACCGTCTATCTAAATTCTTTCAGGCAGGTGGAGGGAAGGTCAAAGGTTCTTCCTGAGTCTTTTGTTCTTAGAAATAACCAAGTTAAAATAATATCCCAAAGGCTTGTTTTGGCACAGCAAGCTCTGTTTTTATCAGTCCCTCCTTTGAAGCTTCAAATAAGCAGTTTCACAACCCAGAAGCTAAATTGGTAGATTGCCCAACACCTCCTGGTGTGGCCCTGGTGTGCTATGTATATTTCAGGTCTTGTGAGTAATAAATGTTTATGTTTTCAAAGTTTTCTGATGGTTATTGCTGAAGGGTATTTTGCAATCTTAAGGGCTGGTCTGACCATGTTAGTTATTGATAGGCTGTCCCACACACAAAACACACTAGCATGTTAGAAATGAATATAAATAAACAAAGGAGCAGGTGTTTATTAAAAGTAAGCTTGTGGATGTTCTGCTAGTAGCAAATGTGTATTTTATAAGTAATCATGTAAATTTCAAAATCTTTTTTTTTCTTTCCCTATCTTACAGTCTTACATTGATTGTATAATCTCATCCTAATTGCTAGTTTTTGGTAGTTGACTAGCGAAATAATTAGTAAACTCAGGTGTGCAGTGAAATTCTTCAAAATTAGCAACACTCTTCCCTTGGCAATATGTCAAGGCAGACTTCTGAATTTTTCAGAATTGTGGGCATGGTAACATTGTTTATTTTGTTATCTTTGTCAATACAGTTCTTAACTTTCAAATTAATTAAAAAAAAAAACTTTGACATCTTTCAAAGCATCTCCATAGACCAGTTATTTGTTTGTGTTTTTTTTCCTAAGGTCCAGCAGGGTATACATTTTTTTGTTTTCTGTTGTATATCTTCCTGTTTTTCCTTTCAAAATGTAATTTACTTATAGACAATCAAAAGCCTTGATGTTCAGTATTGTAATAATGTGAAGCTATAAGGTTGACTAACTGTAACAATGCAGTATCTGAAAAGGAAAAATAAAATGAGACTACAAATTTGGCTTTTCATTTCCCAGACCAGGAATTTCCATTCCTCAAAAAAACCCTTTTACTTGTTTGCTAGAATAGATGACCAGAATTATTTTTTAAAATATCAATCCTTTCAGATAATACAAATTACTAAATAGACTTCCAGGATGGGGCCTTGCAGCCTCAGTCAAGTCTATCTTTCTTGGCTGAATTGATTTCAAGAGGTCTTCCCTCTCTAGTGTTCACTCTTAGAGTCATGGTTTGCTTGGTGGCTCCTTTAAGTAAGGTGACCAGACGTCCCACTTTTGGTGGGACAGTCCCGATTTTTAACAATTTGTCCCACATCCCATGGCGTTTTAAAAAAGTCCCAATTTTTGGAAAGAGACATATGGACTACTCTTTGTAATATTTTAAGTGATAAAAAAAGACCCTCCCTCCACCCTCTGTCAATGGTGTCCTGCTTTACCAATGTGAAAATCTGGTCACCTTACTAAAGAGATTGCCTAGCCTTCGGCTGAAATTGGAGTAGGCTTTGTACTGTCATTGCTCTCAGAAAGTCTTAGGTAATAATGTATCAATGGCTTTTAGTGCCGGATATGGGGAGATTAGGGGGCAAGCAAGACCTCCAGTCAACCTCCAAACAACAAAGGTGAAGGTCTCTGTGGCTGGAACACCCAACTTCACTGCACCTGAGAGGAAAAGACACTTGCTCTGGGGCTACCATTCAGATATAGTGAATGACAGAACTCACTCACAACCCAGAAGAGTCCTGCAGCTCCAAATTTGTGAGCAAACAGTTGGCACATCCTAAGGTGAACTTCAGGGTTGTAGAAATACCCTGAAGAAAATACTCATTGTTGTATATCTTCCTGTGAGTATTCAATGAGTATTTTCTTCTGGGTATTTCTGTGATGAGCATTTTTTGAAACAATGCTTCTTGCAAAAGCATCAGATACTACTCTTATGTTCAAGCTGGTTCTTTGTTTCCAAGAAGAGCTCTGTGGGGATAGGTAGAGAGGACTGCATAATGGGGTCAACTCTGATGACTCCAGTGGTGGCCACCATGGTGGCCATGATACACCAGTGAGGACAACATCTAGAATGGATAGATCTTCTATTCAAATATGGAAAGATGAATGATCAAGGACTATGAAATTGCTGTGGAAATACAGGCCCTGCTGTAGTATCAGTTACTAATTGGGATAGTATCAACTGAGATTGTGGAATCTTTAAAAATATTTCTAACCAGCTGCTTTTATAAAATAAAGAATATACACTAAGAAAGAAGAGTGAAAAATACTTAATCAAAGAAATGTAGTCCATGGTGAGCATCAAGGAGAGCAGTTGTTGTTAATAAAGGCAACACTTAGCTCTTATTCTCCTGGGAACGAGTAGAAAAAAGATACACAGCCCTGACCAGGTTGGCTCAGTGGATAGAGTGTCAGCCTGCAGATGCAAGGGTCCCGGGTTCGATTCCAGTCAGGGGCATGTGCCTTGGTTGTGGGCACATCCCCAGTGGGGAGTGTGCAGGAGGCAGCTGATCAATATTTTTCTCTCATTGATGTTTCTAACTCTCTATCCCTCTCCCTTCCTCTCTGTAAAAAAATCAATAAAATATATTTTAAAATAATTCACCTGTGAAGCCATCTGATCAAGGACTTAAAAAAAAAAGATACACAATGAGTACCATAACCGTTATGTCAACCACAAAGTACAATTACTAAAAATCTCAACAGTTTATTAAACATGCATGTTCTTCTAACTCTTCATTCTAAGTGTATTTCAATGCTTGGCAAGTTAAATAAGGACTGCTGACTTTTATAAACAGCATTCTAAGACATGAAAGAATCCACTAATTCTTGAGAAACTTCACTTAACTAAAACAGGGGGTTTAAGAGTAATCTTGTTGAAAACTGGGGGACAGACTATAGGTCCTTCCTATTATTTCTTAACTTTGCAATTCTGATAACCAAATATAATCAATATATGCTTAATGGCATAATGCTAAAATAAAATTTATTCTTAATAATCAAAGAGTATATCAATTAGAGATCTTCATTTTAATAATTTAGAACTCACGATTTCTATGAGTATTTGTCAATAAGTTATATGGGATGTCACTAATCCAAACTTTATATATTTTGAGGCTGAGTGTGTGTGAGTGTGTGTGTGTGTGCATGTGTGTTTATCTGGAAGGATGGGTAAATGAATTTTTCAAAAGGCAGGTAAAATAGATTAAACAAAGAAGTGATCGAATGAAATAACAAGGCAAAACAGGCTACTTTAACTTCTGATGCCAGTAAACAAAATATGTTTGAAATATCTGGGAAATTTGCCAGATGAATAATATTGAACATATTTTCAAGTGTTTTTTTCTTTTGCTTTTTTTTAAAAGGCTAGATTGAGGCATCTAATATCCTAATAAATGGGGGAAAACAATCAAGCATTTGGATGCTGTGTCTTCAGGATTCAGAGCATGCAGTCAGGTTGAATGACCAATTTTTACATTTCCTCCTTTCCCAAAACATTTTCTTAATATTTACAATCATGTAGATAAAGATGAACTGGTAATTTCTATAGGGTTGAAATATAATCAAATGAAAGATCATTTTATAAGTTGCAAACAACCACACAGATATAAGGTATTGTTTTTAATTAATGATTCTCTTAACAGTATGAACTATAAGTAGAAAGATGGCACTTCCATTGGACAGTGTCTAAGAGATTTTATCCCTTTGTTCTGTCCTTACCCCATGAAAACAGGGAAGAGGAAAGATACTGAAGATAAGATTGTGAGGCTCCTCCTGCCTTGGAGGACCCCTAAATTTTCATAACAACGTTGGGAACATAGTTTCTTTGTGCTACATTCATTGAACAATTTTTGAGTCTAGTGGTTCAAAGCCTGAGTTCTAGAAGCAAGCAGATCAGAATTTGTCTCATTAGAAGTGAGATCTAGGGCAAGTTGTTTAACCTTCTAGCCTTATCTCCTTACCTGTTAAGTGTGAGGGATTAGTAGTTATTATTTATTCTCTGGAGGGTGCTGTGCTCGTGCCCTCTTCTGCCATTACTCTCTTCAGGATTCAAGTGGCCCCCTGAAACACCCTTAGCACCTTGGGAGCACAAAGAATCCCTTTAATGATTACATTGTTTTTTAAAATAGAGAAAATCACAGCACAGTAAAAGGAGTGTGATATAAAGTAAGCAAATCTGTAGAACTTTTGCCTTGAAAGTACTCAAAAGACAAAAAGACCACAGTGTTCTGGGAATTCCCTAAATCTGTCCCTGTGGCTGTGCATCCCCTCTACCAGCTGTCTTTTCTATTCCCCAGTGCCCAGGCTCCAGACCTCTCACGTTCTCATCGTCCAGTCTGTGTTCTGACTTCATGCAGAATAACTGCAGCTTTAACACCATGCCTCCTACAATTACGGTTACTCCTGGGCACACTTGACATGCTCATGGTCCCATCTCACTCTTAAGGGTTTCTAATAGGAGAAAAGGGGTCACCTCTACTTTGTCCTCTCAAGTCCTCCTCCTCACTCTGAAAACTCTTTATATGGTAAGATTGAGTCCCTTGCTTTTGGATTACTTCACTCATATCCCAACTTCCCCAGCACTACTAAGTGAACAATTTCTCCATAACCATATGACTCTGTTTTTTTCTTTTTCTTTTTCTTTTTTTTAAGAAAGAAGGCATGCTCTAAGATAACAAGTTGTCTTGATTGTGCAGCTAAGTTTAAATTGCCATCAATTTAAATGCAAATGTTTCTGGAAAGATGATAGGGAGATAGCTAGGCAGACAGAGAGGATAGATAGTATATTTCTAGATCCAGAGCTGTACAGATGTGGACATATGGCTGTATGCCCTAAGCTTAGTCAAGGCTAAAGAACGTTTAGATTTTCTCCTTTCTCACTAGTTAAGGGCTAGGACAGGGTGAAGAAGGCTGTTATGTGGCTTAAGCGAGGGCCATAAGAGCCTCTTCGCCATAGTGCTGGGTAGTCCTCTAAATGTCAGCACAGAAATGTAATTTTGCAGCCCAAGCATTTCTTTAGACTCACAAGAAACTGGGTTTACTGCTCAGATCGTTAACCCATTACTCTAACTAGAGGCATGATGCACAAAATTCGTGCAAGAGTAGGCTTTCCTTCCCCCTGACTGCTGGCACCAGTTTCCTTCTGTCACCCAGGGCCCGGGCTTCCCTCGCAGCCTTGGCTTTTGTCCAAAAGGTTATCTGTCTAATTAGCATATCACACTCTTATTGTTATAGAAGATTGTAGAGGAACCCAGGAATGAGGATGGATTGGCCACATGCATATGTAGATGGTGCATGGTGTAAACTTTGCCAAAAGAATATTTGCCAAAAAATATTTACACCAAGACAGTATAGCCTGGTGTAAATTACCTTTATACTCTAAGGATATTTATATGTTCAGGACATTTTGCCTCAACATAGGGCAATGCTGATGGGCCATTTTCTCTTCAGAACACCCTGTGTGGCCAGTTAAAGGTGTTGTGGAGGCTGCATCGGAACTCCGCATTTTCCTCTGCTCCATCTGGCTCTATGTACATAGAGTTGGCCCCTACATTCAGGGTGGGGAAAAGCAGATTGTGAGTATGGGAAACCCAGAGTTTATTCTTATATTACTATGTGCTAATTATTGTATTATTTTCCGTAACTATAAACATACTGTATTGTGAACAACTGTAAACATACTGTTTGCCTACCCGATATCCCATTTGGTTTTTACATATATCCATCTTTGTTGCTGTATTAAATACCTGCCCATTCCTTTTTCCTTTTCTTTAATGTTTGTTCATTTTTAAAACTGTCTCTATTACAGTAAGAAACATCCAAATTCATCATTTACAAATGTAGATGTGTCCACAGGTTTCTTCATGGAGTTCAGGAATCCATCCTGGTTTTATGCCTCATTGTGAGTAGTGGAACTATTTTCATCTCACAGCCTTGGACTCAGAACCTATTGATCTTGGTATGCAAATCGGAGCGAAAACATTTGTGTATTTGTCATTTACATTAGAAAATGAGAGTGTGTTGAAGATAGGCCCTGGCAATGGCGAGCCATAAAGGAGAAAGTAATCCATATGTCGATGGAGCAGAGAGATTCTGAAAACAAAAGGAAGCCAAGATATTTACCCAGGTCAGGAAGCACGTCTGTTGTAGAGCTGAGACTAGAATGCCACCTAACTCCTTGGCCAGTGTCCTCTGCAATAGATCTCTCTGGTCAATGTTTCTTACTTTGCTATGAAGGACAGTAGATGAGCCTCTTTAATGTAACAAGTGTGAGTGCCTTGGATGGTTACTTGAGTTTATTTTCATCCTCATAGCCTCCTTTTCAATCCACTCTCAGGAGTAATTCAGTCTTTAAGGTGTTACTATTTTTAAAAGATAATATACATGTTTAGAGTTGAAGGAAATAACAGGTAGATCTCATTTTATAAATTAGTTACATGTATGTACCCTCTTCAATCTGGTCAGATAACAGTTATTATATGCCTCTCAGAGATTTCCAATAGAATTTTATAATTTTGTCTGCTCTTTATGAAAATCTTTGAAAACTATCATTATAAAGCCTAAATTTATCTTTTGCAGTGATAACCCACATTGGAAAATATTTTCAGAAACTAAGGTTTAATAATTTCTTGTACTGATGTCTGTTGATCTCTTGAGTTCAGGATACATATTCTCTAAGGTCCAGAATATTTTTTTTTTTTTACCAATAAAAGGATATTTTCCAGAATGCTGCAGCTAATGTGAAATTGAGTTGCTCACGAAGGGCTCATTTCTTAACTGTTACTGCCAGTTATCATATTAGCCTAGATCAGCAATTTCCTAGCTTTTTCATCTCATGGCACACATAAACTAATTTCTAAAATTCTGCTGCACACTAAAAAGTATATTTTTTTGCAGATCTGGCAAAAAATCTAATCTAATAAAAGAGTAATATGCAAATTAACCCTCACTCTGTTACACCTAAGCCATGCCCACCACCCAAGCCACACCCACCAGCCAATCAGAGCAATGATATGCAAATTAATCCAGCCAAAATGGCGGCCGGCAGCCATGGAGCTAGAGTAAACAGGCAGTCAGTGATGGAGGAAACTGCCTGCCTAGGCCAGCTGTGGCCTCCGTTCAAGGCAACAAATTTCAATTATAGAAGATAAATAAACCTCAGAAACCTGCTTCTAGCCAGCCTCGCTGGGACTTTGGGTCAATGGGAGCTGTGGCCAGCCTGCCATAGGCTGGCCAGGCACCCTAGTAGGGACCCAAACCCTGAAGGGGCTGTGGGCAGCCTGAAAATGGCCCTCAGCCCCTCACCAGGCTGACCACACCCCCATGGGGTGAGGGTTTCTATTGGGGGGTTTGGCCAGCCTGAAAACTGCCATCAGCCCCTCACCCAGTCTGGTTAGGCATGCCAGCAGGTGGACATCCACCAAGGGGTCCCAGACTGTGAGAGGGCATAGGCTGGGCTGAGGGACCCCCCCCTCCAACCGAGTGCACAAATTTTTGTGCACCAGGCCCCTAAAAGAGGTATAATTTTGATTCATTCACACCAAATGGCTATTGTTGTGTTGGCTAGTGTCATTTTTTATTTGACAATCTAAAGGAATAGAGGTCAGTAACCTTGACTAAATAGGTACTGGATGTTTTAAAAATTCTTACAGCACACCAGTGTGCCACAGTGCACCCATTGAAAATCAATGGCCTAGATGAAGGGTCAGCAAATTATTTTTCATGGACAAAGTCTTAGAAAAGGCCTGTATTCATAAACAAAGCTTTATTGGAAATAACTATGACCATTCATTTATTTATCATCTGTGGCAGAGCTGAGTAGTTGCAATGAGAATACATTAAGCCAGGAAGCCTACATATTTGCAATCTGATTCCATATAGAACAGATTTGCCAGTCACTGGCCTAGACATTATCTTTCATATCTCAAGAGAAAAATTAGTCCTATGAGAATAAAACTTAAAATATGTCCTTTTCTGCCCAGCTGGCATGGCTCAGTGGTTGAGGGTTGACCTATGAACCAGGAGGTCACTGTTAGATTCCCAGTCAGGGCCCATGCCCCAGTTGCAGGCTGAAACACCAGTAAGGGCATGCAAGAGGCAGCTGATCAGTGATTCTCTCTCATCATTGATGTTTCCATCTCTCTCTCCCTCTCCCTTCCTCCCTCTCTGAAAAATCAACAAAAACCTATTTTTTAAAAATGTCCTTTTCTATAATGCCAAAATTAATTAAGTTGAGATGGAGAGCTATCAGAAAGACCTAGACAGAGCAGAGCAAACATCACAGAAAGGGACACTGCCTATGTGGGGAGCAAGCAAACCCAGCCACCTTTCTTTGGAAGAATGGTGTTGCCTCCGTAGATAAAAAATGTACCATTAGGTAGAAGTGTTTCCAAAGGCTATAGTATTCTTCTAATGCCTTCACTCATATGTCAAACATGAATGATCCTTAATTGTATCTTTGGATTTAAAAAATAAAGGACATTATTGAGATTAATATGAAAATATTAATATGCACTATAAATTAGAGAATAATATAAAATCAATGTTTAATTTACCAAGTTAATAATTTTATTGTAATTTTGCAGAAAAAGTCTTTGTTCAAGGATACTTGTTGAAATATAGAGGATTGACAGTTCGCATTACCTGAAACTGACATTAAAATGCATTATTAAATAATGAGAGAAAGTAAATGTGGCACAATGTTAACAATTGGTGAATATAAGTAAAGGACATATAGGTGTTGATTGTACTTTTCTTGTAAAATTTCTGTAGGTTTGACATTTTTCAAAATAGGTCATCAGATGGAAACCTTTTAGCATAGGTATTCATGGATTTTTTTCTCTGATACTTGGTGAAAGAATGAGAAGAAAATTTTGTCATTAGCAAATGTATTTAGATATTCGCGCATGACTATATTTCCCTATGTTTTTACCAAGTTTTATGTCAGGATTTGCTGCATCCCCAAAATCTTCATTTGATTTCCTCACACAAGAAAAAACTGTGTTAAATAATTTCCTCAAGAATACATCGTATATATATTCACATGAGTATACCTAAAGCACACATTAGGACCATATCCCTCAAATGAAAGTTTCCACTGGTTAAACAAAACTCTATTTTAAAATGTTGTGAAGAATTTGTCACATTATATGCCACAAAATAGAAGATAAAACAGATCCAAAGGGATCTCCCACACCTGTCCCTCTTTGTTTCTCCGAAGTACGGTGCCCTGTAACCTTGATTGACACATTCATAGATGACAATAGAGGATTATCAAGGGAAATGCAGCAATGCCTGGCATCATAATGTGTTGTTGTCAACTGCTGACAGATATCCCATAGGGATTTAGATATTGAGGCTTTCACTCTTAAATTTGAAGTGTGTGAAAACACATATCTTCGAGAACAAAAAGACTAGTTTTCCCGGTGTCCTTCAAGGCGATCCCCAAATGTCAGTGTGTCCGCCTACAAAGGAAATGCATTCAGTGGGCTCTTGGATGCCAATCATCCTATTAGAGGAGGGGGCCACTGCCCAGGTGACTTGGACCTCAATTGTGTTGTGAAATAATTTCATCAAAGCCAGCAAAGCCTGACATAAAACATTGTAAAAATACAGGGAAATATAGTCATGTGTGAATATCTAAATACATTTGCTAATGACAAATTTTTCTTCTCAGAAAAATAAATAATAGTGGGTTTTTTTTTGTCTTTATTTTCCCATTTTTTCACCAAGTGTTAGCTATTGCATGTAGTATATAAAACAATACAGGTCTCTGGTTCTTGAAGCTCCCTCTGATATAAAAATTGAGGCAGCTCCGTGTAGGATCTTTATTTGAACTCAGTTCTCCTGTGCAGAAGGCATTTACCTGAGAGACTCGGAGAATGACTCTCCCTATATTCTAGTTCTAAATTCGACGTATAAAAAAAATTCCAGGGGTCTTTAGTAGATGCTACTTTTCCTTGGAGTTTGCAGTTGGAGCAGGGTTACAAAACATTACACAGGAGGTCAGGATAAGTAGTTACTGGGGATCGTAAAGCAATAATGGCAAAGGGGTTATAAATGTAAATGAGTGTGAAACAAAGGCTCTGTGCCTGTCTAATAAGGCTGAAATGGATAGGTTGCTTACATGTGCCAACTGAGCCAGTATATCAGAAAGATAAATTCTGACCTGTCCTGTGGTATGATTGCAAGATGGGCAAATGGGGCCAGAGTCATAACATTAACCTATCACAATGATAAATAATGTCAAGGATGTTGTGCTACTATGCAGTTTCCTGTTCGTTCTAAATGCGAAATGAGCAGTAATCCTGATGATGAAACACTATTCTGGTGAAGTGGTCAGCAATGTGTATTCTCGCCGGCTTAGAATAATGAGAGCACTTCAAGGCAATTTACTTCCTTTTTAAGAGGAAGAAAATAACTCTTTACCTTAAATATGAAGTTTATGATTTTTTTTAATCCCCTGAAATTATCTAGGTAAAACCTCAGTGCTTATTGTAGAGATCTAGTCAGATAGCCAGGATAATGATAAAAGATGCCATAGAAACTCCTCTTCATCTGCCGGTTACACTGAGGCAGGAATAAAATACAACGCTGTGCTTTGGGGGCTCAGAGATGATTCAAATGAGCCAAAAAATTAAGTGGCTTCTCAAAGTTAACTGGATGTCGGAGTAGTAGGATACAGCTCTCTAAAAAAGATATGTAACAAGTCAGGTGATGGACAGGGATCAGGAGAGAACCATAGAATATCATCATTTAAATTTTCTTCCCTACTACCTTAGCTAAAATATCTAAGATCAAAAGACTCCTCACCTCCCCAACCCCCTTCTCTTTTCTTCAAAGAGCTTCCAAATAGTGGATACTGTTTTTTACTTATAGGGATGAGCAATGAGATTAGGAAATCAGTCTGAACGCGTCAGGAAAGTGAATGAGGCAAGGTGTAAGTGAAGCCATCATTGGTCATAAAATGTATCATTGGGAACAATGATCATCTCCTTCAAAGACACAAATATAAAATTGTAAAACCTGCATCAGAAGCCATCTATACCTGACTGGCAGACTTTGCCAGCAGCCAATGGAAAAAAATAAAAACCAACGTCTATTTAGAATTGCTTGCAGTGGATAAAACTGCACCCCAAGCTAATTGTCCGTATAATTGGAGAGGAAATGAGAACTGCTAAAAAAAGAAGACTGCCCAAAAGAGAGAACGAGGCTCCAGGAGTGGGCTGACTGGCTGATTTCATTAACAAAATAATCCATATTTTGTTTAAAAGTGGAACTTGTGTCAAACATTCTTTTTTGATAATTTACCCGGTCAACAGCATTGACCACAGAATTTCTCCTCCTCCACAAATTCACACCTGTTAGACTGTGAACTTCTTGAGACCCTGTCCTATACAGCCTGGAGACTTGCGAATTAACAGGCACTCATGAAATGTATAGTGAAATTAAGGAAGGTGATAGGGAGGGAGTGAATGGGTAAGTAAATAAAGAAGTAAATGCTGAATTAATACAAAATTAATGGCTAGAGAAGAATCATTTATATTAACAAATATCAGAGCTTCATTTTAAGAATCTGTGGACTGTACAATTACTCATAACAGGAATCGTGCATGTGGTATATAAAAAAAACATTCATTGTGTCTAGACGAAGGAAACAAAGCTTAGAAAGCTGTATCTATCATTGCTGTCAGTGCAGAAAGTGCCTGGAGCAAAATTGAATGAGAATTTTCACAAACTCTCATCATGAAAAATTTGGTTCCCATGACTAACTGGTCTCACCCGCCAGATCACTGGCCTTGATTTTTGATTTCTGAAGGAGAAGTCGGGCACCAAGCTCTTTATGGGGCACTGACCAGATCAGGCAGTGATCAGCCACCCTGCCCACACAGCCCCATTCATTTCAGGTTTCTGCTTGGTTTACAAAGCCTTTTGCGCCTTGGGTAGCCTGACTTCTCATCAGATACAGTGCTTGTATTTTTGTCCAAAATATCGTATAACAATCTCCCATGATATTTCTGTGCAGCGATTTGCATTTCTCAGCCTGAGAGTTGTCTGATTTTTTTTTCTTTGTTTCTTTCTCCTTTTTTATTGTCATTTTATGTCAACAAAAGCAACAACACAATCTGGGAAGCCTCTTTAAGAAGCCACAGGGGTATTATCGTTCTACTTTAGAGAACACACAGGTGGTCAAATATACTTTGCTGTGCAGTTGGGAACAGCGCTGGGTAGATGGAGAAATCTATACCTGAAGCTGCCACCTAATGGCTTTCAACCTTGAGTGAGAACTTCGTATTGCCTTCACTCCACATGACAGAAGAGGGGAGGAGAGAAGGAGAGTGAGAGGAAGGTAGCATGTGGTTTCCTCCTTTACTCACTTGCAGGGATTATTATGGAGATCAAATAAACTGTGAAAAGATTCTGAAAACAAGAAAGGGCCTTACCAATATCAGTAAGGTTGCTTGAAGTTGCTGGGCCTTACTCATTGCTTGCCAGATCCCCCGCCATCACCTCCCACCCCCATGCTGGAGCCTAATGCGGCACATCCTTGTGATTCTAGGCCTATACAAATAGCCGAAATCCACCACCTCTCTCCTGTCTCAAATACTCAGCCTCAGGCAGAAGATCTGTAGCTTCTGAACTGGTCTATATTCTTATTTGGGGTATAAATGGGGTAGAGGGGAGAGGGCCTCTATCTTCTGGCACTTCAGGTAGCTCTTGATTGAGGTGGTGGGCAGAAACTGGCCTGGAGGTTTTAGGTCACACCTCTGTGTTAACAGAGGACTCTCCTTCAAGGATGCTTTTGACCTAGGCAAAACCAAGAAATTTCTTTCCAAGTACAATTGGTTAGGAATTACAGGTCATAAATGCCAGTAGATAGGTCCCTGCTGCATGGAAAAAAATCATTCTGAGAGAAAGAAGCTGACCAGCAAGAGCAATGAGTGGGAGCCACTGAGAAAAAAGGCTCCAGTGGAACTGGCGCTGCTCCTGATCTTTTCAGTTTGGCTTCACATTTCTTTGTTTGTTTGTCTTCAGCTTAAGCTAGTTTGAATTGGGGTGCTGTCATTTGCAACCAAGAAGCCTGCCTGGCGGGGCAACATTCAAGTATGAAACCCTGTAGACTGGGTGAGTTTTCCAACCCCCCTCTCTTTCACGACGGCAGGGGGAATCCATCAGCAAATTCCCTTGGTTTTTTTCTTCAGTATGTTTCCAGGGTCCCACCACTTCTCAGTACACTAACCACTGTCATCTTTCCCCTGGATTTTTGTCTCCTACAAGCTCTCTCTGGTTCTACCTCTTTCTTCCTATACTCTTCTCACAATGGACAATGATCCTTTTCAAATAGTCATTTCTCTAATCAAAATATTCCAGTGATTTTCACCTCACTCAGAATAAAATTTCAAGTCCCTGTCCTGGAGGCTAAGGCACGCCATGATTTACCCTTCTGGTCTCTCGGACCTCATCTCCATTACTCTGCCCCTGGCTTGCTGCATTTTATTCATATTGTCCCCTGTGATGTTCCTAGAACACAAGAAATACCTTCCCACCTTAAGGCTGAGCTTCCTCTGCCTGGAAAGTTCTTCTCTCAGATATCTGCCTGCTTTCTGGGTAGCCTGACTTTCCTTCATTTTTCACACAGGTCTGAGTTCAAATGTCGCCTTATCAGAGAGGCCATCATTGCTGACCCCACAGTATCATTCCAATAGCTCCGGCCCTCATTTTTATCTCAGTCCTCCTTACCCTGCTTCATTTTTGTATACCACTTACCAATATCTATCATTAGGTATGCACTTGTTTACTGTCTTTCTCCCACTGAAAAATTGGGAGTAGATTCTGTCCACTGAGGGAAGGAATATCAGCCATTTTGCTCACTGTCACATCATGAGCACCTAGAATAGCTCCTGGCATCTCGTTGGATTCTGCAACTATGAGTTACACAATGCCTGCATGCAAATCCTTATCCTCACTCCAAAGGGAAAGCTGACTAAAGGCGAGTGTTCTATGAAAGCAAGCAGGTAGTCAGACATTCATCAATTGTTGGCTATCAATCTCTGGGAGGAGCTCTGGGCAACTCAGCCACTCTGCATACAGCACGAGTGACGCTGTCTTGAACATTCTTTCTCAGTCTCTCCCATGTGGACAAGGGGCAGGAAGTCAGGAGCCTCTCCAAGGGACAGTAATAACAGCAACCCTGGGAGAAGGCCTTGTTATTTAAGATTAGGAAATTAAGTCATAAGTAGGCTAAATAACCTGCCCCAAGTCACAGAACTGCTTAGTTGTGTGGCTGGGGGTTGGGGGTGGGTGGACCATTACATGCTAGTTTACAAATCCATATTATTAATCACACTGCCACTGGAATTCAAATGTTCTTTCCCATGACCTACAATTGGAAATATAGTCCCCATTGCTGCTTAGTACACACACAATGTATCACCAAAGTAAAAGCTTCACAAAACAATACTTGCCCTCTAATGGGTCTTGGTCAGCAATACAAAACATATTGTAATGAGCCCTGTGTTGAGGTTCACTCCCCTTCATATCCACCTCCCCCTCAATCCTGCTTTTAGACAGGTCCCAGGGCGGAATTACACTGAAATCCCTGTTGGCTCAGAGTGAAGGCCCTTAATAGATGGCACACTCCAGGAAAGGAAAGCTTCACCAAGAGAGAGTAAGGGGACATATGAACAAAGAACAAGGAAGAAGTGCTCCTTATTAGCTTCACCTACTACACTAATGTGCCTCAGTCTAGCCGCCCCCTGCCCCTCCTCACCAGTTGGATAATTTCTGCCACTCTCTACAGAGCCAGAGTGAATCAGTCTTGGAAAAAGAAAGCTTGCTTCTACAGAGGCTCATTAGCATTCTGCCACGTCTAATTCAGCCCGCTCCCTCTCTCCCTTTCACAGTACAGTGTCTTTATACATGGAGGTATCTTGCTGGGAGAGAAAATCTCTGCTATTTTTTTTTTTAACTTCAGTTATCTAATTGTGGATTTATCCTGCTGTTTTTAGCATTACTGTTAGATCTTTTTTAATATTTGAACTAATTGTCTTTTACGTCTCTCATATCTGTGCCTTAAAATAGTTATAGATGGACATTTTTAAAATAGCTAAATAAATGATGAATCCCTGAGTAGAATACTGGTCTATTTTTATACAACAGCCCCTGGTTTTCACTTGTACAATCGTCGTGTTCCCCAAGGTAGTTTAAATGAATTTTTTTCTGACCATTCTAGAAAAGAAGAAATTATTCTAGGACACTTCAACAATAACACAACACATTTTACTCAAATGGCATCTGTAAATTAAAATATTGGGGTCCACTAGTAGATTTTATAACTCACCTAACTCACCATCCCAAAGCCTAATCTAAATAATCAAATATAGTTGGATCTATTTGGAAAAATTTGAACCAGTTGTATTTATGGCTTTTTGATTTTCAGTTGATTTCCTAAAAGTGGCACAGGGCCTCCACTGACCCCAAATCTTGATTCCAGGTGCTGTACAGAAGTATCCTTTCTATTCCTAACACTTCACCACCCACTTTTAAAATCCCAGGCCTTCCTTGGAAAACCAGTCCTGACCTCCACTGCAGGCTTGCCTCTGAATTACAATCCTCAGATACAAGCACCCTGGAAACCTAGTCCTCAACTTGATTTGAAATTTCCTCTGTGAATAGGCATTGCCCTTTGCAAAGTTTCTTTGGGAACTTCTAGACTTAAGTCTTAAATTATTCCTCTCTCCAAAATAGATTGCAGAGTGCACAGGAAAAACTTTAAATATTTTAAAGCACTGAGCTGAATAAAAGTGTTTAGTCTTGGGAAAGAATAAAGTTTGTTCACATCAGGAGATCAGAGTTCACATCGGGGTCTACTATTTATGAGCCATGTGAGCTCTAGCAAGGTCTTTGGTCATGGTGAGTCTCGTTTCTCTTCTAGAAAACTGAAGGTAGTAATAGAAACTTTACTTCTCTGGGAGGTCTTAGCAATTTAGCACGTAAAGACACCTGACCTCTGCTACTCCACGGATGATAAGGTGGGATGTAGCCTGGAGGCTTAGAGGACAGGTTCTAGAGCAATTCTGAGTTTAAACTCTAAACTTGAGAAAATTATTTAATCTCTCTGAGCCTCAATTTCTTCATCCAGAAAATGGGGAAGATACCAATAAAAGGGTCTAGATCACAGAGGCTTTGTTATGAGGATTCAAAACATTTTAAAAGATTTGTCACATAGTAAATGTTAAATAACTGTTAACTATTAGATTCTAATAATTAATGATACATATCCCTTGATGTGCTATAGGGCTAACTGGGAACATCTGAATATTTTCTTCAAATATAGGAATTATATTTCTTTTATCCCCCAAATAGGCATTAAAAAGAAAAACACTG
>PVJC01005109.1:0-60464 GCA_004026665.1 Murina feae | reverse complement strand
GGGAAGCGATCAGAGGGTTGGGTGGGGGTGGGGAAGCGATCAGAGGGTTGGGAAGTGATGGGAGGGTTGGGTGTGGGTGGGGAGCCTATGGGTGGGGTGGCGGGTGGTGTGGGGGTGAGGAGCCTGATCAGTGGGTGGCAGGTGATGTGTGTGGGTTGGGTGGGGCGAGATGTGCGGGTGGCAGGTGGCAGGTGGCAGGTTGTGCGGACACAGGCTGGGCTGAGGGACCCCCGAGTGCACAAATTTTTGTGCACCGGGCCCCTAGTTTTTCTATATGTAACCAAATTAGTCCTTATGTATTGTATCATTAAGAAGAAACTTAATTCTCCCTTTTCATCTATGGAGTCAGTACAAGAAAAAGGATAGTAGGAAGACTGTTCAGGAATATAAGAAGTATAAATCATCAAATTTAAGTCTATTCAGATTAAAATTAAAATTTTTCTTGAATTTACTTATGATTTTCTCATTAAGTGGTTTTTAATAAGTTCATAGTGTAAATATTCTTCAATTTAAATAAGTTTTATTTCAAAGTGCTTACAAATATTAATAACAAATAATTTTTAAACTACTATGTAATAATTATTTCTCAAAAAATAAAAATGCAGATTCAACATGTGTTTCCAACAACCAAGAAGCTATTTGTTTTCCACCAACTTAAAGTAGGAGAAGCTTGTTTTTGCAAGATAATTTGGTACCCCAAATTTCATTGTAATAAGAGACATTCACTTTAAAGTTGTGTATCTCTCCTTAAAAATAATAATTATTGTCTGAGAAAGTTTAAAAAGAATAGCATTAATAAATGGACTTGGTGTTCAGTGATAATACCAAATTAATTAAAAGCAATTTGGGCATAATAAAAAATAGCCATATGATTTCAAATAAATATGAAATTATATGTTACTACAAATACAAGTTATAATGCAGTATGTCTAAATTAAAATCATTTTTTCTTCTCATACCACTGTAACAGTACTTTTTAAACCTTGATTTTTTTTTTTTTTTTTACTCATGCAAAATAACAATTGTACCTAGTAGGGAAGAAATTAATGTAATTATTGAGTCACTGTTAAATCAAAACAAAGCTTTGAAACAAAACAAAACAAAAAACTAAGGTTTGAATTCTGACTTAGTTTAATATTTTCCCAAATACTTTTTCTAGGAATATATTTTAGAAGACTTCTAAGACAGTTCATTTATTTGCCAAAGATAAGTTAGTCCCTCTGGGATATGATAACATATCAGGGTCTCAAGTTTTGTTGATGTTTTTGACAGGCTGGGCTCCCGGTTGCAGTAGAAGTCACTTAGCTGCAGTTGGGGGAATTCCATGTTGTTGAGTCCATGCATGACCTCAGTATCTGTTATTATGGTCACTTCATTCATGAGCCCATTAAACAAGCATTGGATTGGGTGAGGAAAGATGTGATTGACATCCACTGAGTAATCTTATCTAACTGATATTGAAAGACTGCTCCACAGAAGGGTCCTTCTGGTGAGTTTTCATCCAGGGCACAAATGTTCTCATACTTCGGACCTATTCCAAGAGATCTATCCACACTTTTCTTCAAACCAATTTGTCACTAGTCCTCCTGTCTTATTATTTTAAATCCCTGAATGGCCAATCTCATTAGTCACTATGCTTGCATTGATGAAGACTGGTAGTTCTCACCAAGAGATTTTCCCTTCAATGCTACCCCTCAGGTGGGTTATACGGTAAGCTAGTTCTCTGCCATCTGGTGCCAGCAATTTACTTATCACCTTTAAAGCAGACTCAAATTCCCCTTCATTAAGTCAACTGTTCCTAGGAACACCACCTTAAGTCCATTCTTGGAGGTTCAAAAGCAGAGACATACAAGTAAGTACATTGGGGATTAACCATTTAATGCATGAAACTTTATTGTGCTTTCAGAATCTAAGAAATCTGTATTTCTTATTTACCACTTCAATTTTTTTATGGAAAATTCTTCAGCATACTTGACTTTATGCTCAGAAAACAAGATAGAAAGAGTTCACTTTAGGAGCTCAAGTTGCAGTCACCTGCTCTGCTTTAGACCAATAAGAAGCTAAGAACAGTTAGCTAAAGAAGATAATACCTTTTTCAACAGAGACTTAGTATCCTCTGCTGTAGTTCTTATTTGTGCTTGCATGTCTTTATACAACATATCAGCCTGCCAGAGATATCACAAGCCCCATCGGGTCTGTTGCTTCATAAGAGCCAAGGGGAAGAACTGTTTGTACCACAGCCTAGATCTGCTGGAATTCCTTTTTTTGGTCTGGCCCCATTTGTAAACAGTTTTGTAAGTGGTTCATTTGATAAATATGTAAGAGTTGCATATCCACATGTGTTATATATTAATCCAAAGTCCAAACAAGCCCACAAACTATTGCATCTCTTCCTTATTAGTGTAGAAAGAAAGAGGACTCCTAGTAGATTTTTCACTTCGGAGGAGATACCTCCAAAAGTTCTAGACCCCCGAAAGGTTTAAGTAGCAGATCCTTAAGTTTTATGTGATTTATCTTCCATCCTGTTTCAAATGTAGGTCTTACCTAAACATTCATTTTGCTACTACTACACAGCCCTATCTGCATGACTGATGTAATATTCAAGCATTATATCCTAAAAGATAAGATGATAAAATTGTGCTCGATATCCCAAGGGATGATGCGATGATAAAAAAAAATCCCAGGACTAAATTATGGCATAAAGTTAAAGGACTGACAAATATAAAGGTGATGGATTACATTTTTCTCTATTAAATGAAAGCAAACATCTTCTGGTGATGTTAATAGCTACGGAGCAAACCAACTTCCAGTATGTGTTGATTTGCCTCACCAAAAAGAACCATATGAAATAGCAGCTAAAAGAAGTCACTAGATGCTTATAAATATTGTCATTTGTTATCATTCTTAAAGATTTACCCATTTGTCTTCTACACAAACCAAACAGGTAAGCTTAATGGAGAAATGCTATAAATCATCACTGTTATAGTTAAGTCCTTAATTGATGGTGGCTCTCATTTCTGAAAGTCCCCCAGTGATGTGACATTGCTTTTGACATTATTTTATTGGGGAGGAGGGGTGTCATGCTCCATAGGTTTCTTCTTTGCCATTCCCACTATAGTAGTTTTAACAGCACATGTCAGGGTAAGATTGGAGAATCTGTTGTTTTCTGAATATATCTCATTAAATTATCCACATGGGAACTAAGGATGTAATCATAGTGTAGGTTTGGAAACTCATGGGACCCAACGTGAAATGATCTTCCAACAAAACTTCATTTATCATCTGACATCCACCTAACCAGTGGATCATAGTGACATTTTGACTTCCACAAATTGGTCTTGGACTTAATCTACATCCAATAACCTTCCAAAGACCTGGATATTTCACTTTTCTCAGTGCACAAAAACCTTTCTGTGAAAGGTTAGAGGAAAGATTTAGATAAGTATGTGTGATATTGATACCAGATATTTTTTCAAAGGTTCCTATCTCCTTTATTCAGGAAGCTCTGGCTCTGCAACATGACTCAAGGCTGAAAGTCATGTTCAGCAAACACAGAGTTTCCTATTGTTTTAATAGAGATTAAGTAGGATTACAGTGCCTTGACCATCTATTTTGACCTCAGCACTTCATGATAATTTAGCTAACATCAAAGATCACGGTAGACCTGGGCAACCAATAGAATAACTGTGTCCACCTTGCCTCTGGCATATAAGCAAGGCTGCTTGACCTCTAATCCCATGGAATCTCAACATCTGTGTAAAAGTAGGGAGCCCATTCCACTGATAATGTCAAAAATGTGGATGGGGAATGAGAAAAAATAAACTAAAAAATGTATATATTTATATGCATAGCCCATGGACATGGGCAATAGGTTAGTGAAGACATGGGAGGATAGGTAAGGGCTGGAAGAGATGGGTGAAAGGGGGAATGGAGGATACCTGCAATACTATCAACAATAAAAAGTATATTAAAAAATAAAATGCACAGCCTTACCTACGACCCCAGAGAATATCATCTACTGTGCTTTTCAGAGATTCTTATGCTCTTCTCACTAATTTATATTGAATAACTGAATGAAGAAAATGACTTCTGGCCTTCATGAGATAAATAAACATAAATTACTCCAACATTCTTGTCTCTCTATGATTTTGGATTCCTTCTCCTATGTTACACACAATAATTTCTTTCGTTTCAACTTTACTTAGAATAGACCAACACAAAGTCTCTCTTAAAGAGAAAATTTTTCCAATGCAAAATTCTTTATCCTCCACAACTACCAACTAGTATGAGGGTATAATACAAAATTCAGCAGACATTTAAGTACCAATAAAGTTACCTCAAGAAAGGAAGGAAGGAAGGAAGGAAGGAAGGAAGGAAGGAAGGAAGGAAGGAAGGAAGGAAGGAAGGGAGAGAAACCAAGATGGCAGCATAGGTAAACAGCTGGAATTGCTGCCTTGCACAACTATTTCAAAACCACAACAAAAAGAAAAAATGGACACCACCCAGACCCATAGGAAGGCTGGCTGAGTGGAAATTCTACAACTAGAAAGAGACTGAGACTCAGAGGAGGTGCAGAAGTAAAGTGCAGAGGTACGGAGGGAGTCACAAGCTCCAGACGGCTCTGATCTCTAGTTCTGGGTGAGTTTCTGGGGACCCAGACTCATACAGGAAGAAACTGGACTGTCTGGCACCGGGAGGCTTTCTCTCGGCAGTGCTGAGGGACACTGAGACCCGATGCCTCTTAGGGCAGGGCTGAGAATCAGCCATAGCTCTTTGCTCCATCCTGTTGATTCCCCAAGACCCCGCCCCACCCAAGCTGCCTGCAGAGGCTTTTGCATGTAAAAGGCTGGGTAGCCTCAGGCTGAACCTAAAATAGCATCTCCTTAGAGATCCAAGAGCCAGTGTACCCAGTGGTCAGAGCGAGACCACCCAGATTACAACTCCTTAGATCCAAAAGGGACACACTCAGGGGGCAGACTCAGTGAGCACCAAAGCCCCACTGAAGCAAGTCTTGCCCCATAAGGGTATCTCTGGCACAGAAGTTTTCCCACCATAGATGCAGGGAAGCAGCCAAAATGCGAAGACAAAGAAATAGGTCACAAATGACAGAAATGGAGGAAAGCAAATGACTGGATATAGAGTTCAAAACCACGGTAATTAGGTTTTTCAAGGATTTTCTAGAGACCACCGATAAATTTAATGAGACCCTCGAGGATATGAAAAAGGACCAGCTAGAAATTAAGCATACACTGACTGAAATAAAGAATAATATACAGAGATCCAATAGCAGAATAGAAGATTGCAAGAATCAAGTCAAAGATTTGAAATACAAAGAAGCAAAAAACACCCAACCGGAAAAGCAAAAAGAAAAAAGAATCCAACCCTAACCGGTTTGGCTCAGTGGGATAGAGCGTCGGCCTGCGGACTCAAGGGTGCCAGGTTCTATTCCGGTCAAGGACATGTACCTTGGTTGCGGGCACATACCCCAGTAGGGAGTGTGCAGGAGGCAGCTGATTGATGTTTCTCTCTCATCGATGTTTCTAACTCTCTATCCCTCTCCCTTCCTCTCTGTAAAAAAAAAATCAATAAAATATATTTTAAAAAAAAAGAAAAAAGAATTCAAAAATATGAAGACAGTGTAAGGAGCCTCTGGGACAACTTCAAGTGTACCAACATCAGAATTAAAGGGGTGCCAGAAGAGAGAGAGCAAGATATTGAAAACCTATTTGAAGAAATAATGACAGAAAACGTCCCCTAGCTGGTGAAAGAAATAGACTTACAAGTCCAGGAAGTGCAGAGAATCCCAAACAAAAGAAATCCAAGGAAGACCACACCAAGACACATCATAATTAAAATGCCAAGGGCAGAAGACAAGGAGAAAATCTTAAAAGCTGCAAGAGAAAAGCAAGGGAGTACCCATATGAATGTCAGCTGATTTCTCAACAGAAACCACGCAAGCCAGAAGGGAGTGGCAAGAAATATTCAAAGTGATGAAGAGCAAGAACCTACAACCAAGATTACTTTACCCAGCAAAGCTAATGGAGGGTCAGATAAAGAGCTTCACAGACAAGAAAAAGCTAAAGGAGTTCATTGCCACCCAACCAGGATTATATGAAATGCTAAAAGGTATCCTTTGAGAAGAGGAAGAAGAAGAAAAAGTAAAGATAAACATTATGAACAACAAATGCATATCTATCAAGTGAACCTAAAAATCAAGTGAATAAAAAAAATTGATGAACAGGATAAACTGGTGAATAGAATAGAATCAGGGGCATAGAAAGAGAGTGGACTGACAATTTCTCAGACGGGGAAGGATGTTGGGGTGCAGGAAGAGACTGGACAAAAATCGTACACCTATGGATGAGGACAGTGGGGAGGTGGTATAAGGGCAGAGGGTGGGGTGAGAACTGGGAAGAGGGGAGCTATGGGAGGAAAAAAGAGGAACAACTGTAATAATCTGAACAATAAAGATTTTAAAAATTTAAAAATAAAAATAAAAAAAGAAAGACATGGTACTGAAAACAGAAGATCGACATAGGAAAGAAGCAGTGAAAATATTTAGCATGCTGGTGGAGGTAGATACCAGAGTAGAATAGTTATACAAAAAGACTAAGTTTCTCAGATTTAAACAGGTTAGAAAGCTCCAACAGATATTTTATCAAATATATAAGCTGTAGCATCTTTTATATCAATAGCTAATACCTAAAATCTCAAGATGAATAGGTACAAAATAAGAATTTTTGAGGGATCGGGAAGTAGAAGAGTTGAAAATGGTTATTTGCAGCAGGAGTATAGGCAAGAATTGTAAAGGGCCAGTGAATGGCACAAACAAACCCTGAATATTAATTTGGATATTTCAATCATGGGCTTGAGCAAAGTTGATACAAATAAATTCCCCTTCGCTTAGAGGGAAATGATCATAAATAGGTATAATATAAGTATCTAAAATGTATTGAGTGCTAGGCAAATTTCATCTCACCTAATCTTTACAAAAAATCATAAATAAACATTACTTCTGTTAAAGATGAGAAAACTGAATTCAGGAAGGTTAAGTAAGTCACCCAATGTCTCTCATTTAGTCAGTAGTGGATTCGGGAATCAGACAGGGAACCATCTGCCACCAAAATCCTGTTGTTTCTATTATGAATTCATTGCCCTCAGCAAAATGGCTTTGTGAAATGACTAAAGAAGTCTTCGCTAATGAGTGGACCTCCAATTTATTACAAGAAAAAGAAGCGTATCTCTAGCAGAGGAACAATGAGATGTAGTCTGAGAAAGGCTGAAATAGTAGGCCTGCTTGTGATAAATTCATGTTATAAGTAAGGGGAACTGATGTTGGTTAGTGTAGAGATGGCATTCAGTCCAAAATGTTTTCTCGTTGATATCAGGATGTAGAAATGAATAAAAAAACACTTTGGCCATTTTACTACTTCCTTTATTTACAAAATTAGACTTTTCTAACACAGCAACAAATACATATCCATTTGAAAAACTCCCTTGTCATAAGAACAGATGTTTCAATGACACACAACAAGGAAAAAATAAATACAGAATAAGATCCCTTGCCAGAGCAAATTATTATATTGCAAGCAGCAATCTCTGCTTGCAGAGCCAGGAGACTGTCTGCTTAACTAAGATACACATGGACAGAGGCCTCTTGTGCCAAAGTGAGCACATGCCCGTGCAACAGATCTATCTTTAAAAACAAGGCCACAAATAAAAATAAGCAAACACTTCCATCTTCTTCCATGAAAGTCCTCATCTAACAGTAATCTAAAATTGTTCAGAAAAACAATTTATTCAAATTTGATCAAAACATTCCTGTCAGGTTTATCTTGAGGTTTAGGAAATAATACAACTATTTGACTTCTTTCCAATAAAGGCTTATAGTCTAAGAACTCTATAAAAGGCTATTTCTCAAGTCTCTTTGACCTTCTTTGGACTCTGTGACATCATTTCAAGAAGAATGTTATATAACTGTGGGCTTAGGCTATGTTTTTTGGGGGATTTTTTGAATAATATTCTCTATGGATGTACACTGTGTAAACAGTACTTACATTTGATCATATAATTATCACATAAAGCATTCAGCTGTTAGCATAGTTATGTCAAAGCAAATTGTATGGATGAGAAAGAGTGGCAGATGTCCTGTCGATTATTCTAAGTACTATTATAATAAAAATCTAATTCCTTGGGTAGTTAGATTAATAACACACTAAAAAAAAACTTTTTTGACTTTTAAAGGAATTAGTTTGAAGTTATATTACACTACCGTGCTATCCTGGGGGATAATCTAACAAAGACTCTGTCTTATAGTCTCAAATCCTGACTTGGCATGCTACAAGGGAATATATTATTCAAAGTTTTTGCCCATGGCCAAGTTTTTAAGAAGGCAGTTATGATTCCAGGTATTTGAGCAGAGGAGAGGTTCAGCTGTTTACACATTAGGCCCAATGGGTGAGCTGTTGAAACAGAAATCTCAAAGAGAAAAGAAAATGATACATGCTAGCAAAATAATCATAAGTTCGTCTCCATCAAGGTATATGAAGAACTACAATCTACCTGCCAACTACAATCTGCCAATAATTATAAAATACCTATGTTTTTAAACTATCTGTTTCTAATAAAGATTTCTTAGGCTTGGACTTCTGCTCTTCTGCAATCTTGTTGATTTCATAACTTCTCATACGTACTGTGGAGAACTAGAAGCTGAATGCCAGGGTCACTCAAAGCTTCAACAGAGACGAAAAATAAATGTGCCCTAGGAGACTTTTGGCGGCCCTGGAATAGAAGTGGGTCAGAACTCACACCCTCCCTTCCACTGCTTCAGGTATCAATACAAATAACTGGAAGATGAAGGGTGGAGTCTTAGTGCAGGTCTCCAGGCTGATAAAATCAATTCTGACTCATAGAGAGGTTCAGAACTAAACTTCTCGTTTCCCACGCCCATACATCCAGAACTCTCATTGGATTCTCCCGAGGTTATTAGTCAGATTCTTGGAGATGACAGGAAACAGAGATATGGCAAAGTTTCCTCCGAATGATGGGAGTTCCTATAAGAAAACACCCAGAAGTCAGTAAACAAGGGAAGTCGTCTCTGCAGCACCCAGAAGGATTTCTGCTCCTCTAAATTTCTTCAAGTTTCTAGCCAATCTACTGTCTGATTAAAATACTTCCAAGTTCTCTGAAAGAGAATGCATATCCCATTGGGCCAGTTGGGCAGAACTCAGTGAAGACACCCCTAAAAGACAGAATTCTTGATCCAGGCTACTCCTAAGTCACCAACTTCTCAGGCACCCAGCCTCTAGCTAGCCACCATTGGCAGTCGATAAGAAAGGGATAATCTTATAGCTGCCTTCCTAAAATGGATCATTGGATACTCATACTCAGAGTGGCACGGAGTCCAAAGCACTATACAGCAAGATTCTATCTTCAGACTCTCTGAATTAAATCCTGAATTAACTACATACATCCAAGTCCACACAGCTAATGGAAGTTATTTGATCTTTCTAAGCCTCAGTTTGCTAACCTATAAAAGAAGAAGAATTATTTAGGTATCTCATAGCAGGTTATATGAGTTAAATGAGATAATTCATGTAAAGGCCCTAGCATGGAGAACAGATAATATAATTGCTTAAAAAAAGTCTTTAAATCATGCATAATTATTCATTCTTTAAATATGCATTTGCATACCACTAAATATATCAAGGGTCACAAATAGTAGACACAGCATTTGGGTGCGCACTGCACTTGAGAACCTTGAAACCCTGCCATGAACCTTTTTGTAAAGTGAAAGTGTTGCCCTGTTTCAGAGTGATTCTATCTTTCTGCTTTATATAAAATTTCTATATATTGCCTTTGCTCAAAGTAGGGGTAGGTGATAGTAAATCCAGACAGTTCATGGATTTACAAAATAAGTATTTTGTAAAAGTAACTAAAACAAACATAGCTAAAACATTCTTATTCTCAACATACAAAGTCTCATTTACAAGTGTTGCATTGTTCAAGCACTCTTTCCTTTGAGAGAACAGAACTAAACAGTGAGAAGTCATTTACAATGAGTCCAGGTGCCCTGGAGAAAGGCTGTTCAACCTCCACTTTCGCACAGTTTCAGGTCTAGGCAACACATGGATGAACTTGGGGTTTGATGTCAGACTGAACTAGGCATTAATTCCTACTAGCTCCATGACCTCAGGAAAACTATTCAGTGTCTACGATTTTCAATTTCCTCGGACCAATTAAAGCGTATTCTCTGGGATGAGCACCGGCATTATGTGTTTAAATTCCCAGATGCTTCTGAGTCAAGTTTAAAATGCCATGTTCTAAAGCAAGTGTTTCTCCAACTGTAGCAAGAATCACAGACTGCTGGGCCCACCTCCAGAGTTTCTGGTTCTGTAGGTCTGGAGTGGGACATAGGATTTGCATTTCTAATAAGTTCCCAGTGATACTGACACTGCCTGTCCAGGGACCACACTTTGAAAAACACTCTAATAAACTTATCAGATTACTTCTGGTTTCCCTTGCATGGTACCTTGTATAGGTACCTATGAATCATAACCAGAAATGACCAGCAACATCTTGCTTCACATCACTCAAAATAAATCCCTCTTTTCCTAATCTTCCACTTTTGTTCTGAACCCCATCTACCCAATGAGAAGGGGTAGGGTAGGGTAAGAATAGAAGACATAAATCCTGGTATAAAAAATGAAATCAATATACAATATACTGATAAATCAACAAATGTCATGAACCTTATCATCTAGATAAGTGAAAATAAATGTCAGAAGAAAAGAGAGCAGATTAAGTATTAAAAGTGGTTGTCACAAAAGATCAGAACTGGGTGATTGGAAGTTCTATGTGGGACTGATGATTGCTATTTATTGTGAGACTTTCAGTATTTTTTTTCTTATTATTATTTTTAAAATATATTTTTATTGATTTCAGAGAGAAAGGGAGAGGGAGTGAGAGATAGAAACATTTAAAAAACATCTCTATTCATTTTCATAGCTCTGACTTTAACCAAAATATCTGGCACATAATGGGAGCATAATAAATGTTTTGTTGAATGCAAATAGCCCATAAGCCAAAAATACTCACCTAACACCAGACCTATTTCTTAGAAAAGATCCACTTGAATCAATGATGATGTGCACCTCATCATCACCTATCAGGGCCTTTCAGTTCTTTTAAGGAACAAAAGAGGTGTTTTGCTTGCTTTAAAAAAGGCCAGTGTTTTTACAGCCTTATTGTTAATATCTTTTCACACCTCTGTCCTTCAATCTGGCCACGTTCCTCTCTGTCAGCTACACACGCTAAACTTGATAACCACACAACCCCTAGCACTGTGATAAAAATATACCTAATTTTCCAGACGGGGCTTTCTTACTTTTTAAACAATACTAAAATAGAACACATCAAGGAGAAGATGGCCCTGTTCAGCTCTGCAGTACAAACAAGCAAACAGGCTGGGAAACACAATGGGGACTTTCGAATTAGCCCCAATCAGTCCCACTGGTGTAATTGGCCCAATATCTATGGAAGTGTGTCAACTCAATAAGGTGGAGGCCAAGACCGTGCCTATTATCTTTTAACCTCAGGGTCTGTTTATAATTTGTTATTCATTAAGCAGCTAACTCTTTACCAGGAGGCCAAAAGCTGGCTGTCTTTGCCGTGACATGGTGTCCCAAGTCCTGTTGCTGCTTGTCCTGCCCTTCCTTTAACAGACATCGTTATAAGTAAACTCAAGAAACAAAAGCACTCAAAAGAAGAAGAAGAAAATTGTGACACTAAATGTGCCAAACCTAGGAGAAGCTCTGGAAAAGTCTTTGCTAAAACAGGATATGGGTCACTGAGTCCCGAAGAGCGATAGAGGAAAGAATTTTTTTGTTTGTTTTTTTCATTTGGTTTCATTTGGTCTGGTTTAATGTGGGTGTTCTCTCTCTCTCTCTCTCTCTCACTCTCTCTCTCTCTCTCTCTCTCTCTCTCTCTCTCTCTCTCTCTCCCTCTCTGATGATGGTGATTAAGGAGAATGAAAGACCAGAACTGGCAAGTAGATCATCCTGACATCCTATACTCCAGAGTGCAAGAAACTCAGAAAATTGTCAAAATGGAGAAAGTGCTTGAAATAAAATGCTAGGAAAACAACCCAAACACTAACCTGTTTGCAGAGTGGCCTAGTATTAAGAAAGAGAATTAAATTAGACTACCACTTCCTTTTAAATTTAAGGAGAGGATATGAGTTCGCCTACTTCATGAAATGGGTTTGAAACTCTGCCTATAAAAATTTCTCAGAACAGTTATACATTCATAATTTCCTTACTATTTTAGTGTTTTCTTAACAAATCATATCTCTGAATCCCCAGGCATGTTCCCCTAGTCCTAATGATTCCTCCACCTGTAGCTTCAGCCACTTGGCAAATGTTTTCTACATGCGTACTTTTGAGACAGGATAGTAAGAAGCTAGGAAAATTCCTTGGCAAGTAAATGGGGAAACTGAGAGAGAGCTGAACAAACTGGTCAAGCCATTTATAGCCAGGTACAGAAGGTCACCTTCCTAGGCCTGCATTGTATTTCAGCTTCAGGCCCAGAAAAGCAGCAAAACCAGGACTAGCTGCAATGATCAATGATCCTGCCTGGAGCTGACCAATCAGGAGAGGCCACAATCCTGAAAGAACACACCTGGAAAATTGCTGAATATTCTGCTGAAACCTTCCCCTGAGAACTCCCTAAGATTCCCACCAGCAAAAGAGCCCTCAAGACAAAAGACTCAGCACAAGCTTTCCCTTCCCTCTCTTCCCCACAGGGGTGTGTCTTCTAAACTCTAAGGGACCCCATGAGACTGGCAACCAGAGGAGCAGTAGGAAGTGGGAGTGGCAGTGGCAACTCATCCCAGGCTAAATGCCCCCTTTTCTCTGACTTCTTACTGAGCTAAAGTTCCTCCTCAGCTCATTTCCTACCTATACCATTTTTAGAGAACCAAAGCAGCCCAGCCTCAGCTCTTGTGTTGCTTCTTCTATGCTAATCCCTTCATTGTTTCACAGTCCACAGTTTTAATAAACATATCCTCATAATCACCTGGACTCAAGTTGTAAAGCTTCCTGCATGAAGCCAAGAACCCAAAGACTACCACCTAGCCCAGGCAGACCTGCTCAGGGACAGGTCCCCTATCAAGAATATTATATTTAAAACTCTATAAGATTAAAGAAACCACACACACACACACACACACACACACAAGATTGAGTCTTTGTTCTCATACAAATTTTATTTATTTTTATATTTTAAATATATTTTTATTGATTTCAGAGAGGAAGGGAGAAAAGAGATAGAAACATCAATGGTGAGAGAGAATCATTGATCAGTTGCTTCCTGCATGCCCCACACTGGGGATTCAGCCCCACAACTCAGGCATGTGCCCTTGACCAGAATCAAACCTGGGACCCTTCAGTCCACTGGCTGGTGCTCTATCCACTGAGACAAACTAACTAGCGCTCTCACACAGATTTTAACCTTCAGAAGTCTGATTTTTAATTTTTAAAAAAAATTAAACTATCTTCATCATGAAGATATACACAGTTAAGTTAAAACTAGATAACATGGGTTGAGCAAGTCTTTAAATAATGGCCTCTGCATGCTGAAAGAACAGTGGAGTGTGGAAAGAGTGAGTGCTTCACAAAGGAGCACACAGGATTCCACATCCTCACCACCACAGTCTCCTTCCAAAGGAAGTTACTAACATCAGTGGAGTCATTAAAACAAAAATGTAAACTATTACTTTAGGTTGGTAAAGAAATATTTATAGGGAATATATTCATGTCTATTTTTTTATTTTCTTTTTTAATTTACAAAGACTTTATTGTAAATATTTAAAACAGAAGGCTTGAAAGATATCTTATCTAATAAAAGAGTGATATGAAAATTGACCATCACTCCAGCACACAAGATGGCCTCTCCCATGTGGACACAAGATGGCCACCACAAGATGGCCAGTAGGGAAGGGCAGTTGGGGACAACCAGACCTGCAAGGGAGGACAGTTAGGGGTGACCAGACCAGTAGGGGACGACAGTTATGGGTGATCATGCCAGCAGGGGTGGGCAGTTAGGGGCAATCAGGCCAGCAGGGGAGCAGTTAGGCATCAATTAGGCTGGTAGAGAAGTGGTTAGGGGGTGATCAGGCTGGCAGGCAGAAGCAGTTAGGGGCAATCAGGCTGGCAGGCGAGCAGTTGGGAATCAGCAGTCCTAAATGGGCAATCAGACATCTCTTGAGGGGTCCCAGATTGGAGAGGGTGCAGGCGGGGCTGAGGGACATATCCCTCTCCCATGCATGAATTTTGTGCACTGGGCCTCTAGTAGAAATATAATGAGAAAGTGAAAGTCTCTCATTCCCAAAAGTAACTGCTGTTAACAGTGTACCATTTAGCCTTCTAAACTTTTTTTCTATTAAAATATATTTTATTGATTTTTTTACAGGGAGGAAGGGAGAGGGATAGAGAGTCAGAAACATTAATGAGAGAGAAACATTGATCAGCTGCCTCTTGCACTCCCCCCACTGTGGATGTGCCTGCAACCAAGGTTACATGCCCTTGACCAGAATCGAACTTCAGACCCTTCAGTCCGCAGGCCAACTCTCTAGCCATTGAGTCAAACTGGTTAGGGCAAGTCTTCTAAAGTTTTTAATAAACATACTAGAGGCCCAATGCACAAAATTCATGCAAGGGGCTCGGCCTTCACAGTCCTGGCTGCCTAATGGCCCTGGCTCCCTCACAGCCCCATGGCCCTGCCCACTGGTTCTGGAAGGTCATTCCACCATCTGGTCTAATTAGCATATTAGCTCTTTATTATATAGGATGTGCATATATAAATTATAAATATATTGTGTTTTCCCAATTACCTAAGTGGTATCATATTAAACCCATTTTCCTGTGACTTACTTTTCTTCTCCTAAAAATATCTTTGCTATCTTTTCACCATGGCGCATAGAGTCCTACTTCATTTGTTATAGGTGCTGCCTTGTATTTCATGATATGGATAACCATGGTCTATCTAATTATCCCAATACCGATGGAGACTTCTCTGGTGTCATTTCCCCACTATCTGAAGCAGTGATTATCTTTGTGTAGGAGTGTGAATATTTCCTGAGGAGAGGGCCATCGACACCATGTGTCTTTATTTTCATAATGTGATTTAGGATAAGAACTGGGGAACTGCCCTAGTTGGTTTGGCTCAGTGGATAGAGTGTCAGCCTATGGACTAAAGGGTCTTGGATTGCAGGCTTGATCCCCAAAGGGGGTGCATGCAGGAGGCAGCCAATCAATGATTCTTTGTCATCATCGATGTTTCTATCTCTCCCTCTCCATTCCTCTCTGAAATAAATAAAAATATATATATTTTTAAAATGGACATCCTATTTTTTTTTTTTAAAGAAATTGGGGAATTAATTGCTAAGAATTTTTTAAGAGAAAGTGTAAGTCTGGTATCTGTAGTCTATTGCTTCATGGAAAACAAAATATTTTTTCATTCTCACATAAAACAATCACTTTTCTTGCCTTAAGTATAAGTTTGAGCATCACAAATTATAGTGTCATCACTGATTCAGAATCAGCATCACCAATAAAATATTGCTATGGAAGTAATTATCTGCTCATCAGAAGTCATCTGCACTTGTAGTTCTTAATAGTTGTATTCTCTTAAACTATTTAATCCACCTTATATTCACCTCCGAAATGGGCTCTGCACCATTCTGTTTTATTTTCTGAAAATATGTGCCTACTGTTAATTATCGTGACATACTAGTATCTTGAGTCCAGAAAAAAAACTTTTTTAAGTTTCAACTTTCATATTATTTTTTTCAATTACAATTGACATTTATTATTATATGTTTCAGGAAGAAATGTTTAATGTAACTAAAACTTAGTATATTGTAACCTAGCGCACTGCATATTGGAATATATCATGCTATACATAGCAAGTAGTCAAGGGTGGTTTTATCAAAACAGAGCAAAAATTTTCCTCTTGTTATTTCGGGATATTTCAAAAACGTGCCTTGGAGCTCTAGCACAGGGCTTGATTAATGCATAATTTCCTCTTTAAAATTAGAAACAGGAATCGAGAATGTAGTTTAATAATTTGCTCTTCTTTTCCAAGCATTCTAATTAAGGCCTGGCCCCCAGACTTGATTAAGCATCTGCCTACAGTTTGCAGTTATCCCTGCGAGGCAGGAACTCAAGCTTGTTTCGAGTGAACGGGAAAAGTCTGGAAAGAGCAATAAGGGGAGAGATGCTGCAGAGGGGAGTTACTTGGTTTAGATTCTGCTCTTGTAATTAGAGTTTGCCGTGTCCCTCACAGAGGGCAACAACACAACAACAAATGTCAGAAACATCATTCTAGGTAAAACACCACCAGTTTATGACTCTTAGGGCACTCTTGTTAGGGAGGTCCTCGTTTCCACTGCATTACCCTTTGTAATAGATCTTCAACTTAACTTGAATTTAATTTTGCTTAGACCAAGAATGGGCATGCCACTCAAACAAACAGGCTGATGAAAGACCTTACCTGAAATTGACATATGAACTTGGGAGGAGAAGTGTTCTTTCTACCAGATTTCCTAATCATGGAGAATGTGAATCTGGGCTTTACAGTAGCCAATAGTTCCTGCCACTTGGGAAGAACATTAGAACTCAAATGTGTGTGTGTGTGTGTTCGTGTTTGTGTGTGTGTGTGTGTGTGTGTGTGTGTGTGTGTGTGTGTGAGAAGCAGAGGAGAAGGAGAGAAGTAGAAAGTAAGAGAACAGAAGAAGTGGAGACAGACAAGGAGAGGAGAAGAGAAACTTGTCAGTTTTGACCTTTAGTCCCAACCAGTAAAGTCCTAATCCCTGAAACGTTTCTTTTGACCATGTGAACTACCCCCAACACCCTTTCCAAACTATAAAGACAATGAATTCCCTTCCTTTGGTTAATCTGGTTCGAATCAAAGAAATATAATTAATACAACTCATCCATATCAGACATACTCAATAAATTGGGTGGGTTGTTTTTTATTTGTTTTTTTAGTTTTTAATTTGTTTGTTTACTGAGCTGCTATTTTTTCACCTGCCTCATTTTGTTTGGGAGTGCAGCACTTGCATGTTTGTGTAGCCATTCTTTTCAGTCTTTCTTTGTAGGGTACCGAATATCCAATTTTATGGTACATTATCTTCCAGTTCAGCAAAACATATAATAAAAGTTTTTTTCTGTCACCTCATACCTGTCAGAATGGCTGTCATCAACAAATCAACCAACAGTAAGTGTTGGCGAGGTTGTGGAGAAAAGGGAACCCTAGTACACTGCTGGTGAGAATGCAGACTGGTGCAGCCACTGTGGAAAACAGTATGTAGTTTCCTCAAAAAATTAAAAATGGAACTGCCATTTGACCCAGAAATCTCACTTCTAGGAATATAGCCTAAGAAATTTGAAACACTCATCAGAAAGAATATGCATAGCAGCACAATTTGCAATAGCTAAGACTTGGAAACAGTCTAAGTGCCCATCAGCAGAAGAATGAATAATAAAAAAAAATCTATGATACATTTACACAATGGAATTCTACATGGCAATTAAAAAAAAAAGGAACTCTTACCCTTTGCAGCAGCACGGATGGACCTGGAGAGCTTTATGCTGAGCTAACTAAGCCAGTGAGAGAAAGATAAGTATCACATGATCTCACTCCTATGTGGAACCTAATGGGCCAAATAAAATTATGTTCAAAAATATACCTAGAGTTA
Organism: Murina feae; assembly: GCA_004026665.1. Taxonomy (NCBI): domain Eukaryota; kingdom Metazoa; phylum Chordata; class Mammalia; order Chiroptera; family Vespertilionidae; genus Murina; species Murina feae. The sequence goes on along the minus strand of PVJC01005109.1, from coordinate 42,706 downwards.
TAGAAGCATAAACAGATTGTTGAACCTCAGAGGGAAGGCTGGGGTGAGTAGGTGAAAAGCGATAGACAAATGAACTTGTATGCATATATGCATTACCCATATGCAGACAATGAGGTGGTGAGGGCCTGGTGGGGGGGGGAGGGAGGATGGGAGTATTTGGGAAGAGGTTAATGGGGGGGGGGAAGGAGGACCTATGTAATATTTTTAATAATAAAGATTTTTTCAAATAAAAATAATTTTTTTCTCAGTCTTTCTTTCATATTGGATCCTAAAGACTAGGAAAGAAAAGATATCTTCCTTTTCTATTCCAGATACTCCAAGTGCCAACAAGGTATTACCTAAATGGGATTCACAACAGTTGGCAAGCCAGTACACTTTGTGCAAAAAAACATGCAAGAGTCAAGTCCTGCTCAAAGTTACACACAGCCCAAGAAGTTTATCCTGAAGATAATCTAGGAAACAGCTGGTGATTGCACCGCATTCTCCAAACATGCCAGCATTTCTCCTTGCTTCCCTCCACCATTCTCCAGGACACTGCACAACCAGCTTCTCAAGTGGACCATTCTCCTGACTTCTGGCATTTCCCCCTACTACGGTGAGAGGAGCTTTCTAAAATGCTTTGGCTTTGTTTGCCTCAAAGGAAGACAGTAAAAGATTGCTCTAATATTTCACAAAAGACTCTCTCCTCCATCGTGCTGCAGATTTATACTCAAGTCCAGATGTGAGAAAACAGTGTGAATAATCCTTTAGTGGCAGAGGACCCTGAACCTCCACCACTTAGTACTGTGGCTTTACGCTCACTGTGCCTCCGTTTGTTGGTTTTTTGTGGGGTGTTTTTTTTTTGTCCAATGGAGAAAGCAGTAATATCTCTATTGTATAGTTATGGTGACAATTAAATAAATTCACATATGTAGCATATAAACCCTGCCTGTCACATAGAAAGCGATACGTTATCACTTCCCACACCTTCCCCTTTCTTTGCTTCCTCTACTTTGCATTCTTCATTTACACGCACCAACACCAACAGAAGTTAAAATTCTTAGCTTGTCAATTCAAAGGGGATTTACTTCTTAACAGTTTAATTTATGGTTGTTATAAAAATTAATGAAAATTCATATATTTCAGAACTTTGTCTTTCCATGGATTTCAGAATCTAGAAGCAAACCTATAGTTATTTTTTTAAGTTGATATGATTAATTTCATGTCAAAGATAGCTCAATTTCTCTGAGTAAAGTGGAAAGAAGGAAAAAATGAAGAGGGCAGGAGATTTACAAAGAGAAGGAGAGAAGGAAATAAAGAAGAAAAATAAAAAGGAGGGAGGGAAGAAAAGGGGGAAAAGATTTGACTCAGAAAAATTATGAAACTACATCAAAATTCACTGTAAAACAATCTTATTTCATATCCTATTAAACTCCATAGGAAATGACATTTGCTACAGTAAGAAAAACAGATGGTGGAAGGAGAGAGGAAAATAAAATTCTTTGAAAATCGAGAATGAAAATGCCACTGCTAACATTTTAGGTCCCGTCGACGTGTTCATATATCAAGTTATAGCCTCCAAGACAGTCACTTTCTTTATTATATGCATGCCTTCCAGACTAAAATAGTTCCATAGGGCTTCTAAAGTGAGAAGCGAGTGTTCTGGATGTGTGTTTGTGTGAGGTTGCATGTGAATGTGTGAGTGAGGCCAGGAGAGGGAACAGTGGGGGTCATTCAAGCCCATGAGACAGGCACCCTGACTGCGAAGCTGTGCCAGCAGCACAGTGATTCATCTTCCTCCCAGGCACAAGCACATCAAGTCCTCTGTTTTGCTCTTAGTTCACATTTGTCCTCTTTAAACCAATGAGTCATAAGTTGGAAATATGTATGAAATAAGCAAGAAGAATATGTCACCGAGTTATTTCTGGTCGTTCAATATACACATCCTAGGACATCGTGGGTTTGAAAGGCAAATTTTTAAATAGGAGAAGTTTCTACAAAGCAGATGGAATTGGTGCTATAAGAAAAAAAAGAAAGTCAGGTGCAAGAAGAAATGGAGCCTGGTAAAATGATTAGATTTAGGTGAAGAGAATAATATTTCTTCATGCTCTCTAAAGGATACTTTTCTTCAGAGGAAATTGCATAAATTCTTGGTCACTCAAATTAGCAGAGAACTATTCTTGCCAGTATTTAGTGCTGGAAAACAAATGACATTTGGTCTGCTGAAAATTTGTCCCACCTCTTCGTGGCAGATATGAATTCAGACTTTAATGCAAATGCAATTTTCCTATCAATACCTTCCCAGCCAAAATTAAATAATTGAGAAGTTTTATCATGAGAAAGCAAGAATCTGAACACAGCCACATATAATGCCTCGTGTTATAATTACCCATGTAGGACCTTTTCACTTATCTGTTTGCTCAGCAGTGACCCATTGAGCATCTGCCATGAGCCAGGTTGTAAGTAGCTTAGCCTGAGGACACAGGGTGCACAGGCCATTACCTATTTCCTCCTGGACCGTAGGTTTTACCAGTCTAGACAGGTATTTCAAAAACAATAATAGATATAATATAGTGACAATCAGTGGTATGAAGAGTAGTTGAGGTGAGTGCCTTGACCGTATGGGTGTTGGCAGCAAGGATGGGATGGAGACATAAAGATTTGAACACCTGAGGAAATGCAGGATGAGAAGAAGATGGAAAGAACTTTCCAAGCAAAGGGAATATTACTGCAAAGCCCTGGAAAGAGAGTGCAGTTTCTTAGAAACTGAGAGAAGAGACAAGGAAGAAAGAGAGAGAGACTGAGCAAGGGCAGAGGTCATATGGAGAAATCCTACTAGGCCATGCTGCGAACTCTGGACCTTCTCTGAAGAAGAATTACAAGACACTGGAAGCAGGAGAGAGATGTAATCAGATGTGCATTTTTAAAGATAGCTATCTTTTATGGAAAGAATTTAGTGAGGGGAAAGGGAGGGAAAAGAGAAAACAATCAGGCACTATTGAAGTACTCCAACATCTTGATCCAAGATGATGACTGAGGAGAAATGTAGAAAAGGCTGTGATAAATGAAGAAAGTCTTATCAAGAAACAGTGATTGTTTTCATACATGAATAAAACATGGACGGAAAAAAGAATGGAGTGAGAGATGCTCTCTGTGAATTATAAAAAGACTTCCTCTCCATGTCACATGTAGATTTACAACTTACACACTTTAACAGTGCTCCTATTCTTATTGTTCCCTTTCCCCTACCATCCTATCTAATAAAAGAGTAACATGTAAATTAGGCATCACTCCATCACAAAGATGGCTTCCTCCATAGCCACAAGAGGGCGACGCCCAGTCTGGCTCAGGCCCCACCACTGAAGTGGTCAGGCCTGTTAGCCAGGCAGGTGTTGGGGGAGATGGGGAGCCTGAGGGGTGGAACAGGCGATCAGAGGGGGCTGAGAGTCCCCTGCCCAGGCCAGGGGCCTTTGCCAGAGGCCTCAGGCATGGGCAAGGGCAGAGCCATTGATCATAAGTGTATGAGGGTGCCCTACCCAGGCATGAGGCCTGGGCCAGAAGCCTCAGGCCTGGGCAGGGGCAGAGCTGGAGATCACAAGGGTCTGGGCACTGATGGAGCTGGAAAAGCAAGGATCTGGGGGTCCCCTGCCCAGGCCTGTAGCCTTGGCCAGAGTCTGCAGTAGGGCAGGCATGGAGCCGGTGATCTCAGGGCCTGGGCAGGGGCAGAGCCAGTGATTGAAGGGTTCTGGTCAGGGGCAGAGCCGGCAATGCAGGGGTCTGAGGGTCCTCTGCCCAGGCCTGTAGCCTTGGCCAAAGGCTGCCAGTGGGGCAAGGACAGAGCTGGTGATAGCAGGTGACAGGATCAGAGCTGGTGATCACAGAGGCCTGGACTTTGTGAAAATGGCAATTGGAGAGGCTTGAAGGTCTTCTGCCCAGGCCTGCAGCCTCAAGCAGAGACTGCAGGCCTGGGCAGGGGCAGAGCCAGTGACCACAGAGGTCTGGGGGTCCCCTGCCCAGGCCTGCATCCTCAGCCAGAGGTTACAGGCCTGGGCAGAGGTGGAGCTGGGATTGGAGGGGCAGAGGTTGAGCCGGTGATTGGAGTGAACTACAGAGGAAACACCTTTTCTTACCGCTCATTGACTAAGCTCCCTGTATGCCACTGGTAATATTCTTAGTAACTTGGGTAATAAGAATCCCTAGGGTTTTTCCACCATACTCTTGGAGAAAAAAGTAAAGGTCCACTGATGGAGGGCTAAGAAATGTCATATCCTGCCCTAGCTGGTTTGGCTCACTGCATAATGCCTCAGCCTGCTGACTGCAGAGTCTGGGTTCAATTCTGACCAAGGGCATGTACCTAGGTTGCAGGCTCCTCCCTGGCCAGGGCCCAGGTCAGGGCATATGCAGGAGGCAACCAATCAAAGTGTTCCTCTTACTTTGATGTTTCTCTCTGTTTTTCCCTTCTCTTCCACATTCTCTAAAAATCATTGGAAACATATCCTCAGGTGAGGATGAAAGAAAGAAAGAAAGAAAGAAAGAAAGAAAGAAAGAAAGAAAGAAAGAAAGAAAGAAAGAAATGTCATATCCTATGAAAGACACATCTTGAAAATGCCTAAAGAAAGTTGTCATTTTTTCATGGTGAAGATACTGGAGTCCGTGTTGATGAAAACACCTTGGTGGCTGTGGTGACTGGCAGTGGCTGCAGCAGTGGGGTGGTGGGGCTGGTGGCTTCCCCTGATTAGCCTGGTCACCTTCCAGAAAGGGAGGCCAGACTGCAGCTTAGGCCCACACCCCAAGGGGAGCAGGGGGTGGGCCTAAGCCATCAGTAGGATACCCCCTGAGGGCTCCCAGTATGTGATAGGGGGCAGGCTGGGCTGAGGAAACCCCCCCACAGTGCATAAATTTCATGCACCACCCCTAGTTGTATATAAAGTGAATAATGTTACTGTGTGATCCATAGTTGAAAGAACCTCTGGTTGGAGTCATGGAAGAACAAAGGAAGGAATGGATATTACACAGAGAGTGTGGTCTTAGCTAGATACAATAACTGACAAGATTTGGGCCCTAGATGGCTGCTCAGTGGTTAGAGCTTTTGCCTGTGGACTGGAGGGTTGCAGTCTCAATCCCGGTCAAGGGCATGTACCTTGGTTGCAGACTCGATCCCCAGGCACCAGTCTGGGCATGTGTGGGTGGGAACCAAACCATATGTCTCTCTCACATTGATGTTTCTTTCTTTGTCTCCCTCCCTCCCTTCCACGCTCTCTAAAAATCAATAGGAAAATATCCTCAGGTGAGGATTAACAACAACAACAAAAAGATTTGGGATATTTCCCTTTTATTTATTTTTTTTACTTTATTTTTATTATTTGCTCTATTACAGATATTACATTTTTCCCACTTTGCCCACCCCTACCCAACCCCCAACCCCCTTCCCTCTGGCCTAACAACACTTTTTTCTGTGTCTATGAGTTCTGCATATATGTTCTTTGGTTAATCCCTTCAGCTTCTTTCATCCAGTCCCCCATACCCTCTGTCCCCTGATAGCCATCAAACCATTCCATGTATCCATGCCTCTGGTTCTATTTTGTTCATCCGTTTATTTGTTAATTAGATTCCACATATAAATGATATTATATGATACTTGTCTTTCTCTGATTAGCTTATTTTGCTTAGCATAATAATTTCCAGGTCCAAGCATGCTGTCAAAAAAGGTAAGAGTTCCTTCTTTTTTATGGGGCGGTATAGTATTCCATTATGTAAATTTACCACAGCTTTTTTATCCACTCATATAGGCACTTTGGCTGTTTCCAGATCTTAGCTATCTATAATAATAAAAGGGTAATATGCTAATTAGACTGAACATCTGGACATCATTCTGGACATCCTTCCTGACCAAACTGGGGCTGGAGGGAAGCCAGCCGGGATCCTGGGTGCCTACAGGTGGCCAGAGGAGGGAAGCCCGGGGTCCCGGATGCCAGAGGGAAGCGGTGCCAGCAGCCAGGGGAAAGAAGGTCTATAGTATTCTTGCATGAATGTTCATGCATCAGGCCTCTAGTTATAAACAATGCTGCTATGAACATAGAAGTGCATGCATTCTTTCTGATTGGTGTTTTGGGATTCTTTGGATATATTCCCAGAATTGGGATATATCGCTGGATCAAAAGGGAGTCCCATTTTTAATTTTTTGAGGAAACTTCATACTGTTTTCCACAGTTGCTGCCAATCTGCATTCCCACCAACTGCGTACAAGTGTTCCCTATTCTCCACATCCTCGCCAGCACTTGTTTGTTGATTTATTGATAGTAGGCATTCTGTCAGGTGTGAGGTGATATCTCTTTGTGGTTTTAATTTGCATTTCTCTGATGATTAGTGTCATTGAGCATTTTTTCAGATGTCTATTGTCCATCTGTATGTCCTCTTTGGAGAAGTTTCTATTCAGGTATTTTGCCCATTTTCAATTGGATTTTTTTTGTCTTCCTGGGGTTGAATTGAATTTCTTTATATATCGGATTGTTTCCCTTGTAAAAGTCAGTGAGCACATCCTCAGGTTTTATGGAATTATTTTATTACATTACATGGAAGCAATTTCTCTTTTAGATGTTTAAGTGTAGGAGGAAGTATGTGTTGATTCTAAGCAGCCAAATGATATATATTATTATAGATATTTGTCACTTTTTTGGCTGCCCAACATCTGACCTTCTTCCATACATATATTTGGGGAATTTTACATCTTACAAATCTTAAGGGGAGTCATATCCTACTATAGAAGCAAAAGATGCCAGACACTCACTAAGCCAGACTTCCTTGCAGCTAGGGTATGGGCACTCTTCCTAGGCTGAGCCAATCAGGTGTCCTCACCCTCTGTTATACATGAGAACTTAATGATAAAAAGAAGGGACAGATGAAAATGTACTCTGATCTTGGCAGTGGGACATCTGGACCTGCTTTTCAGAAAAGCAGAACTGGGGCATCACTAGCAGCAGTGTAGATGGGGCTCACATCAAGGTACAGGTCTCAGCAATAGCAGCAATTGCATTTTCTCCAGACCAGTTATGTGAAGTGTTTTAGGTTGTGGTTCTTATCACATCAAATCTCAGCCTCTTTGCTCTGCTTTCCCAGTGTTTAGATCCTCAATATACTTTCAATTAATTTCTTTTCTCCATTTGTATCTGACCTTTAAACTCTTAGTAATACAATAATATTTAGCATCTCACTCATTGGACAGTTTAACAAACTGTAGATGGTTGATTTGGCAGCCTGCTATTATAAATTTCAGATGACTTTATGTGACCTGTATCTACATTCGGAAGTCTCAGTTTTTATTAATTGTTCTGGTTTATCACTTGCTTACATTTTCAAAAAAACATATCCTTTTCCCTAAATAGATACATATACAGACCTTTGAAAACTGATGAGTAGAAATTAGACTTCAGATTCCAGGGCCATAAGGGTGACTCTTCAGTTGGCATCTCCTTGATATTTGTGGCAATTGGCACTTTTTCATGGACACTGCTGACCTAGAAACTGGCCCCTTGTGCCACTTGCCAGAACCCAGAAGGCGCATGACCTCAGAAGAGATGTTAGCCAAAAGCAACACAGGAGCAGCAATGAAGGAAGAAGGTTTAGTGTCACCACAAGCCAAAATGGAGACCAAAAGTATGTAATTCTAGGCTCCAATTTCCACACTTCCTCAAATAATTGTCTACTGGTATAGTAAAAGAGATCCACCAGTGATCTGAATATGCTCCTCCACCACGAGTCTAGCCTAACCTGATGATCCTGGAAGCAGTATCACAAAGACCCCAGGGACCTCCAACATGACTTATACTGTGATAGTCCTCCCACTCCCTTCTCAGTAAGGCAGCTTCTGAAAGTATTTAGAAATGCCTCATTGACAAAGTTCTGGCTCTCTTTTTTAATGGCAGCCTTTATTCATTGCTACTGAATCTATTTCGTTTTCTCCTGATCTAGAAAGCTCCTCATATTCCATTATTTTTAGCTCCAATGCAGGTGTTAGAGGCATTTGACGTTTCCACACTGATGTCAGAGTTAAGGACACTGACATTGCTGGGGCTCACAAAAGCAACAGGAGTGAATCAAGAGCAAAGACTGCTGACTACGGAGAGCCACCCCTGATAGAAGAAACATGTGTAGGGATGGGGCACTGGTTTTTTAATTCTACATCTAGCAATCTCATCCCAGGTAATTCCTGATTCCTCTCTAGTTCCATGACTTCAACTATCATCTGACAACAGCCAAATGTAATATTTCCAGCATGGATTTCTCACTTACACTCCAGAATCTTGTTACCCACCTGTTTACTTGATATATACACTTGGATATCTAACAAGTAGATCAAACTTAAAATGAGCAAAACCAAATTCTTGAATACCTTTAACTGGCTTATCCCCGAAGCATCTCTATCCCAGTTAATGGCAGCACTGTTCTGTCTGTTGCTCAGTCCAAAAATGTAGACTTCTCTCTTAGTCTCAAACTTCATATCTAAGCTTCATCAAGAAATCCTGTCTGCACTATCATTGAAATCTGACCAGTGCTGTTCATCTCTACCACCACCACCCTTATGCAAAATGTCATCACTTCTCATAGGACCAACTTCAGTAACCTCTTAATTTATCTCTCTGATTCAATCCTTCCTCACCCCCTCAACCTTCACTAAAGCCATTCAGTTTTCACTTAGCAAAGCTAAACCTTAAGACATACAGGTTCTTACATTTGTATCTCACTCAGAGTAAAAGCTAAAGTTGTTATCATGGTTCACAAGGCTTTCCTTGATATGGGCTTTGATTTCCTCACTCACTCTCTACTCTACCTTCACCCCTCTGTCTTTCCACTCCAAATACACTGGCCTCCTTGTTTTTTCTTGTACATACCAGGCATCCTCCTGCTTGAGGTTCTGTGTATATTGCTGTTTCATCTTCCTAAAATGTCAGTCTCTAAATTATAACCTGTAACTTCCCTTCCTTCTTTCAAAACCTTCCCTAACCCCTACACAAAGTTTCCTCCCCATCAAATTACTATGTTCACTCTCATTATGACTCATTTTCCTTCATCCCACTTACTTCCATATTTTTTGCTTATGCATTCATTCTCTGTTACTTCCACTGAGTTGTATTTAATGTAAACCAACTCTGCTATTTGCTTCACTGCTACATCCCAATATTCATGATAATATTCATCTATAATAAACCTCATATTCATCTATAATAAACTTCATATTTATTAAATAAATAAGTAAGTAAATAAATAAAAGAACGGAGGAGATACTAAGAAGGGATCTCTAAAGAAATCATGATGTTTGAGGATTTAGGTAATAATAAGAAAAGCTTATTAAGAGAACTGAGTAGTTTCCAACAAGCAGGCAAGTAAACCCAAAGCTGGTGTCCCTAAAGTCACAGGAAGCAACTTCTTCAAGCTGAAGGAAGTGGTTTACATTATAACACGCAACAGGTGAGTGACCACTGAAGTGTAAGGAGAACAGTGAAAGAGTGGTCAACTGAACAGACATTTCTACAAGGAAGATATATGAAAGGCCAAGTACTTGAAAAGATGCTCAATATCACTAGTTAGAGAAATGCAAATTAAAACCACAATAAGATATTGCCTACCACCTATTAGAATGGACATCATAAAAAGGACAAACACTGGTGTGGATGTGGAAAAGGGGAACCCTTTTTGGTGGGAATGTAAATTGGTACACCACTTAAAAAAAAACAATATGAAGGTTTCTCAGCCAATGCAAATGAGAACTACCATATGATGCAGCGATCCTACTTCTGGGGACATTTCCAAAGGAAATGAAAACACTAACTCAAAAAGATACCAGCATGCCCAGATGGTGTTGCTCAATGGTTGAGCATCAACCTATGAGCCAGGAGGTCACAGTTCAATTTTCAGTCAGGGCACATGCCTGGGTTGTGGGCTCGATCCCCTGTGTCATGTGTGCAGGAGGTAGCCAATCAATGATGCTCTCTCATCATTAATATTTCTATCTCTCTTTCCCTCTCCCTTCCTCTCTTAAATTAATAAAAAATATTTTTAAAAGATATCCGTACTCCCATGTTCAAAATAATAAAATATTATTCAGCCATAAAAAAATGCAACAATATGGTTGGAACTTGAAGGCATTATACTGAGTGAAATAAATCAGACAGAGAAAGGCAAATGCTGTATGATTTCACTTATATGTGGGATATAATAATACAAAAACAAACTCACAGGAAAAGGGATCAATTTGTGGTTACCAGAGACAGAGAGTAGAGAGAGTTATAAGATGAATCAAAACTAAGGATGTAATGTACATCATGATGAGCATAGCTAATACCTCTATACAATATATGGAAAAGTTGTGAGAGTAAATTTTGAGTTCTCATTACAAGGATAATTTTTTACCTTTTTTTTCTTCCTGTTGTATCTATATGATATGAATGTTAGTTGAACCTATTATGAAAATAATTTCACAGTATATGTACATCAAACCACCATGCTGTATGCCTTAAATTTATAGTGATGTATGCCAATTATTTTTCAATATAATGAAAAATAGAATAGAAAACAATCAGGAGTAATCAAGGAAAGGGTTTCAAAAGAAGTGGCAATAAACATGTCAGACATAGTTTATGAATTAAGTAAGATCAACTGGTCATTGGGTCTGTAAAGCAGAGATCTCTGTAACTTTAGTAAGAGAACTTTTAATAACAGCTCACTGCAATGTGCACGATTAGCTGCAAGAAAAGAGGAAAAGGAAATAATGAGTATATAAAATTGTGGGAGGGAATTTTCTATAAACAGAAACAGAAGTGAATCAGTTGGGATAGGATGGTCAGTTGAAGCATTCTTCTCAGGCAGCAGATTTTATACATTCTTTGTATGCAGATGAGAATAAGGCTGTAGACAAGAAAAATTAATAGTGCTACAAAAAGACAGAATAGTACAAATAACTTGAGTATCGGATTCCATTTCCTCTTGTCTACTCAGAGATATCTTTCCTGTTCTGAGCAATTGTAAATCCTGTATACAATTAGATGGGATAGATATGTAAGCAAGTTTATACACTAAGTATGACTTTATGTTCTATTACATTTCATTTAAAAGAAATAATTCTTATGACAACTTCACTGATTTCATAATCTGCTAAAGGTCATGATTGAAAAACACATAACCAGGGTCTGACAATAGAAAGTGAGTAGCTGATGTGGGATGAAGGACAAAATCTTTGGAACTAAGGAAATTAAGGATTTGAGACACCAGAATGATGGAATACATTTAGTAGAAGCATATTGAAATCACCAAGAGTTTGGCAGGATTAATGTTAACACAAGAGAACCAATGATCCAAGTGCTAACTTTTAAACAATTGAGGTGATGTGGTCCAAATGTCTTTGGATGGTTTCCATAAAGAGCATGCTGGGGAGGCTACCCTGTTTGAGCTTCATGTATAATCCCTAGGTGAGCGCAACAGCTCCTACCACTGTAATTTTCAATTTTATGTCAACGGCTTACAAAGATATATCTCTAAAATGTCAACAGTGCCCAGGTTGAGAAGCTATGCTCTAGGACATGTTTACAACAGTACCTGTCCCATAACAAATGCCCAAGATATGTTAGCTCTTGCTGTGGATTCATCAAAAAACACTTGACTATGAACATGAGGATTCAGTGATATATCTTATCTCTCTGAACCAGGCATACACTAGGTGCTCAACAAATATTTCATTAATGAAATATATATATAAAATGTTGCTCTGTTCTCTGAACCCCAGACTTCCACCGCCATCTACTTAGACTACATCTGCACTGGCTCTCCCACAAGCCCAGATATTAAATACATCCAAAATTAAAAGAATCTCGCATTTCTTCCTAATTGTTTGAGAAAGAAATATCAACACCAACCTTAATTTCTCTATCACTTTCATCCCACACACCTGTAAATCATAAACCCCTGTCAATTCTAGGCCCTACATACCTCTTCAATCTGCCCATTTCTCTACACTCATCTGTCACAACTTTACTTCAAAAGACCATAATTGCTTGTTTGGATGTTTGTGACAACTTCCTCACAAGAACAGTTTCCACGAGAAAGACTGGTTAGAGGGGAGAATGACTGGAAGGAAAGGCAACTTACTGGACACAACTTTTTGTTGTTATTCTTGTGGCTCAATTTTTCAATACTTCCAGTTTAAGAGAAAGTTCAAAGCTCAGAGCTCAGAGATTTCAGGACTCACTTCCCACTACAGCCACTGAAGGAGGACAGATTTCTTTTTTCTTCCCATTTCCCAGCACCTAAGGCTTGCACATACAGTTTGATACTGGCACTCAGGACTTAGAATCTGAAGTAAATGCTATGAAGGAACATTTGGCTGTGGCACTCAATGACACACTGTCCAAAGGCCAAAGTGTCAGCAGGTCCGGAGGTGAGCATGGTGCTCTCTCAGCAGAGCCAGAGTTCACAGTGGCGCTCTAAATAGGTTGTTCTAATACCTTCCTGGCCGTGGCCACAGCTGACGCCATTGGTTCACACACTTTTTTTTTCTTCCACTGCAGTATTTTCCAGTTGGTTTATTGGTTTATCTGTGTTGTTTTTGAGGATGTGTAGAGAGGAAGGAGTGGGGAGAAAGAGGGCTGATTGGAAAGGGTGCAGGTTGGTCTGAGGAACACCACCACCACCCCCACACCCACTCCATGCACGAATTTCATGCACTGGGCCTCCAGTTGCTTAATAAGATCATATAGGTTTCAAGTGCACATTTCTGTGATAGATGATCTGTGTATTGCACTGTGGGCCCATTCACCCAAAGTCAAATCCATTTCTGTCCCATATATTTGTGCCCTTTTACCCTTTACTACCCACTTACCACTTCCCTTCAGTAACCACCATGCTATTGTCTGTGTCCACGAGTTTCAGTTTTGTACCCCACATATGAATGAAATCATACAGTTCTTAGCTTTTTCTGACTGACGTTTCACTTAGCATAATATTCTCAAGGTCCATCCAGGTTGTCGTAAATGGTAGTATTTTCATCTTTTCTTATGGTTACGTAGTATTCCATAGTATATAAGCACCATAGTTTTTTTTATTCAGTCCTCCACCAAAGTCCACTTTGGTTGTCTCCATGTCTTGCCCACCATGAATAATGCTGCAATGACACAGACAACAGGGGGGTGAGGACATGAGTCGGGGCGGGGGGATAGGGGGTAATGAGGGGATAAGGACACATATGTAATAACTTAATCAATTAAAATTTTTTAAATAATAATAACAATGCTACAATGAACATAGTGGTGCATGTATCTTTGCAAATAAATGTTTTCAAGTTTTTTGGGTAGGTACCCAAAAGAGGGTTTGTTGGGTCATATGGTTACTATTATTGAGTTTTGAGGAATTGCCATACTGTTTTCCATAATGGTGGTACAGTTTATATCCCCACCAGCAGTGAATGAGGATTCTTTTTTCTGCACAACTTCTCCAACATGTGTTATTGCCTGTCTTGTTTATTACAGCCATTCTAAAAGCTGTGAGGTGGCATCTCAGTTTTGATTTACATTTCCCTAATAGCTAGTGAGGTTGAGCATCTTTTCATATGTTTGTTGGTCATTTGTATGTCTTCTTGGGAGAAGTATCTTTTCAGGTTCTCTGCCTATTTTCTTTTTATTGGATTTTTTGTTAGTTTGGTGTTGAGTCGTATGAGTTCTTTATATATTTTGGATATTAACCCATTGTCAGAGTTGTTGTTAGCAAATATCACCTCCCATTTGGTTGACTGCGTTTTTGTTTTGTTGTAGGTTTCTTTTGCTGTCAGAAGCTTTTTAATTTGCTATAGCTCCATACACGTCTTTTTGCCTTTACTTTTGGCATCAAAATTCTGAAATGTTCTCTACGACCAAGATCCATAAGTTTAGTATCTATGTTTTTTTCTATGTAATTTATTGTTTAATATCTTATATTTAGGTCTTTGATTTATTTTGAATTAACTTTTGTCTATGGGAAAAAACTGTACTTGGTTTCATTCTTTTGCATGTGGCTTTCCAATTTTCCCAGCAGCATTTATTGACGAGGCGTTATTTTCTCCATTGTGTGTTTCTGGCTCCTTTGTCAAACATTTCTGCCCATATACATGTGGGTTTATTTCTGGGTTCCTGATTACGTTTCATTGGTCTGTCCCACACATTTTTTGAATCTGGTTCTCTATCTATCCTGTTGATTCTATAAATGTCCTCAAATCTATAGGAGATACTCTCTTTTGCTGGATACTCTTCTTCTTCTATATACCAAAGTCATTTTCCGTTGCTTACAATTCAAATTCTGACTGACAGCCCAGTTAGGAGGTTGTTTCAATAATTTAGGATGAAACAAGAGAGTGGTCTAAATTAAAACAAGGGTATCATGATGGGAAGGAAGGGGGAGGGGAGAAAAAAATAGTCAGGAGTTAAAATGCATAGGAATTTATTAAATATTGGGATAAAGAGAAGAGTCACGGACGATGGTTTTTAGTCTGGGTGAATGAGATGACTGTACTTCCAAACACAACAAAGAAGAGAAAAATTCAAATAATGAAGTTGGGAATATGAGGAGAGGGGCAGATTTGTAGTATTGGGAATAATTACTATTTTTATAAAACTTGATTTTGAGACGTTAAGACAATATTATGGGAGACATAGAGTAGACAGATGGAGAGAAGTATGAATCTGTGGGAAAATGTCAAGGATAAAGATAGAGAATTGAAGTCATCAGGAACTGAAATCATGAGAGGAAATGAGATCACTCTGGAAAAGTTCACAGCATGAGAACAGTGGGTCGAGGATGGACATCTGGAGAATACCATAATTTAAGAGATGAGCTCAGGAAAAGAAGGCTAGGAAATAAATCACATCATATTGGACCGCAGTTCTTGATGAGATGGTATGACTTGAATTACTCTTTCTAGTTTCCTTGGGCATGTAGAGACACTTGAAAATCATTTTCTTGTCTTTGACAGCTCTTTCTCCATGAGCAATAATTATTACCTGCTTCTGGTTTCTAAGCCAATATCCAAGTCTCTACCTGCCAGGTTTGGAAAATAACAAACCCTTCTATATTTTAGACAATTCTTTCAGAGGTCAAATCTCTAAAAGTAACATAATGAAGGGACTATATATAGTTAGTTCCTAACATAGGTCTCCTACATAGATCTCTTATATGCATGAGACATCTCTATACGTATGAGGTGTCTCTGTTTTTCCCAGGATGTTAAGAGTAGATATTCTTAAAAAAAAGCAGAGCCCTATGCCAGGCATCCAATTAAGATATTCTTGACAAATAAGGAACTGTACCAGCTCCTTCCTAGGCTATTAACATTATGTTTTGTCTCTGTAATCTTATACAAAACCAATATCACTGGTTAAAGATGTAGGCTGTGTAGAAATAAAAAATTGCCTATAGTTATCAAGCCATCTTTCTATCTTTCTCTTGGTTTTCAGTGCCTTCATAACATTTAACTGTTGCTGCAACACAGTTCATCTTAATTGATGTACAAGTGATGGTAAGAAAGAAAATGAATATACATTCAATTCTTCCCTCTTTATATTGTTTTAGGGTAGGGGGAAGATGTAGAAGGGAGTATGTACTATACCTGTGAGCATTCATTGTATGTGCCACCTTAGCTAGGCAATACCCAGATAGCTGAAAAACCATTGTGTCTGTGAGGGTGTTTCCAGAAGAGATTAACATTTAAATCAGTAGAGTGAGAAAAGAATATCACTATCACCAAAGTAAGTGGGAATAATCTAATTCAATAGGACAAAAATGCAGAGGAAGGGCACATTTGCTCCCATCTTTTCTCATGCACATCAGCACTCTTGGTTCTCTGGCCTTTATGTTTGGGCTGGAACTACACCACTGGCTCTCCTGGGCCTCCAACTGCAGATGGCAGATTGTGGGACTTCTCAGCCTCTATAATCCTGTGAATCAATTCTTACAATAAATCTCTCTGTACATCTATCCTATTCTGTTTTTCTAAAGAACACTGACTAACACAAAGCCCAGGATAGGAGAGGAATTCTAACCAATATAATGGAGAAAACTGAGAAAGAGAAGAATAAGGCAAACTTAAATGTATAGTACTATGTTGAGATTCAAATAAAGCAAACAATATAAGAATATCAAGTTCACAGGATCCATAGATTAAAGTAAAGGTTCAAGTCACAAAACAAGAGTGTATTTTAGGAAGAAGAATGGAAGAGAAAGTAGTCCTGAGATTGCTGCATATGATCCTATCTAATAAAAGAGTAATATGCAAATTGACCATCACAAGATGGCTTCCCCCATGTGGTCAAAGATGGCCACAAGATGGCCAGCAAGGGAGGGTAGTTGGGAGGGAGTCAGGCTTGCATTGAAGACAGTTGGGGAGGACCCAGGCCTACAGGCGAAAGGAATTAGGGGGGACCCAGGCCTGCAGGGGAGGACAGTTTCAGGGGGACCCAGGCCTGCAGGGGAGAACAGTTAGGGGGGACCAACCTGGCAGGGGGAGGGCAGTTAAGGGCAAGCAGGCCAGCACAGGAGCAGTTAGGCGTTGATCAGACTGTCAGGGGAGTGATTAGGGGCAATCGGCAGGTTAGAGGTCGGAAGCCAGCAGTCCTGGATTGTGAAAAGGATGTCCGACTGCCCGTTTAGGCCCAATCCCATCAGTGGCAGTCAGACATCCCTCAAGAGGTCCCAAATTGGAAAGGGTGCAGGTCGGGCTGAAGGACACAACCCCCACTCCCCACTCCCACTCCATGCACGAATTTCATGCAACAGGCATCTAGTATTTATATAAGAATGTATAGTAGGGTTTGATTGGCCTACAAGTCAAAGGAATGGGAAAGAGCAAGAGTGAAACTCGGAGAAATATAGGCAGAAGAAAAAAATATTGAGCAGAAACTGTTTGAGAGGTATTTTAAAAATTCATGAGAAAGGGGCTTTAAGAAGGACAAGAAACAATGGCAGTAAAGGGGGAAAGTTTGTATCAACTGACACCAATGGAAAGAGACTGAATAAGTCAGGAATTGAAATAGGTTGCCTGATCCGATTCAGCCACTTATGTCCTTGTCAATAGTCATTTCTGTATAGTGATGAGAATGGAAAGCAGAAAGCAGGGGGTTGTCAAGTAATTGAGAGAAGAGGAATTACAGAGATCAAGCATACTACATGTTCAACTAGTTGTAAAGAGAAAAATAATAAAATGATAGCTAGAAGGAGACAAAAGATAAGGGAGATTGTATTCTTTCAGAAAGAGATTTGAGCACTGAATATGTTTTTCATTATGTAATGAATATAAAATCCAACCTGAACTGCTTAATCAATAAGGGGAATTTAGTAACTCTTTAAAGTAAGCTGATCCACAAGTAGAGTCTTTATAAATAATTTAGTAAGAGTTTTGCTTCTCCAGAGGACTAGTCACTAAAGGCAGCAGTGGGATAGGCTTCCTAGGGACCTTGTGGTTTCCACAATTCATTGGTGAGAAAAGGGGAAAATTGATGATAGGTACTGGGAGAAAACCTAAAGGTAATTCCATTATAGTCCACTTCTTTGGATATAAAATCTAACATCCAAATATACCTTTTATCCCAGAAACACACTTTTAAAAAGTCTGTGACTATGTGAAATACACTTTCTCTCTCCCCAAATGTGGTAAACTCAAAATCCTTTTTAGTTACTGTATGTAGGATCAACCCAGGTGCAGTTTCTCCAAGAAGACTGGTTCGAGTACCTATAGCTTACTGAGAACTTGTCCACCACACACATTCAGCATTTACTAGTGGAAGGAGAAAAGGATCATTGCAATAAAACTTCCTACTTGGAAAAAAGAATTGAAGTCAACAGTAATTTGTTCAATTAAAGCTCTCTTGTCATTCATCCTAATAATAAAAGGCTAATATGCAAATAAACCAAACAGCGGAACTACTGGTTGCTATGACGCACACTGACCACCAGGAGGCAGATGCTCAATGTGGTCAGTGTGCTCCCATGGGTGAATACTGCTCATCCAGAAGCCGGGCTCATGGTTGGCTAGGAAGCATAGTGGCGGTGGCAGGAACTCCTCCTGCCTCCATGGCAGCACTAAGGATGTCCTACTGCCAGCTCAGCCCACTCCCCTAAGCCATCAGTTCGACATCCTCTGAGGGCTCCCAGACTGCAAGAGGGATCCTTCCCCTGCAAGTGCATTAATTTCACGCACTGGACCTCTAGTTCCTCAATAAAACAGTTCCTAGGACAGCTTTCTGGAGGGAGTTTCATTGTCCATTTTCCCTCATTTTGACATTAGAGATGGACAATGGTATGACTTTTTCTGAGCTGACTACTTCAGCAGCCAACTTTCTGATAGTGTGAATTTGAGGTCTAGAAATAGATCTAACAGTTGAAAAGATATAGGCTATTTTTAGCCAGGCTTGGTTGAGTTGTATTGGTAATGCTGCTGTCTTAGGAAATTTAGATTCTTATCTATTTGTTTCCAGCCCAAATCAAGGGCTAGTAGTTAAAGCCATAGATGTTATCTGGTAAGGCTTGTTAAACCCAAATCTGATCTACAGATTTCTGTTTCCTAGTAGTCCAGCTTTGGTTTTTCACTACTCCATGCTCTCATTATAATAGTTACCAACCAAAATCATATGACTGAAAAAGCAAATATAATGTGCTCCTTGCCCCTTGACTGTATTCCAGATGTTTCACCAAATTAAGAGTGGTTTTTACTTTTGATGAGTAGAGAAGGCTCAACAGAGGACCTAGGGAAAAGACTAGGAAGTCAGGCCCCTCCTATACCCCAAATTTCTCTCTTGCTAAATCCTCTCTCTCCCTGCTTTTGCTTATATTAACCTCAGTTTGGGGCCAGGAATCTGGTATTTCAACTTTACTAGAAACCAGATAACCAAATTTCAACCTTTTTTTCCCTTTTGATAACAGTCTATAGACAGAAGACAATCCTTAACATATTTTATCTCCTCTCAACTTTTAGGTGGCCAATTTTCAAATGAAGTATATCTCTTCATCATAGAACACTACTGAACATTCAAAGAAAGCTTCAACACAAAGTAGCATTCTGATCTTTCTTACATGATCCTTATCTCTAAGTTCAACGGGCCATAGTTTAAAAAAAACCTTTGGTAACTTCAAATAAAGAAAGCGAACTTTTCAACACAAGACAGCAATTCTCTTCCTCCTTCTTCCTTCGTCCAACTAGTTCCACATTTTTACCCACAGCATTCTATTTACTATTGATAAATTCAATATCATTCAATTTCAGTAAGACTCATTATGTTTCAACAATAATGGTGGGGTTTTGGTGGGGTGAGGGGAGTTGTTTCTTAATCTCATGCATTGAAAAAGTCCAGAGATAGTAAAGTCTTCAGTAAATTATTTTTTCTTTCTTTTTTTATTTCCTTCAGCTAATTTTTTTAAAATATATTTTGTTGATTTTTTTACAGAGAGGAATAGAGAGGGATAAAGAGTTAGAAACATCAATGAGAGAGAAACATTGATCAGCTGCCTCCTGCACACTCTCTACTGGGGATGTGCCCACAACCAAGGTACATGCCCTTGACTGGAATCAAACCTGGGACCCTTCAGTCTGCAGGCTGACGCTCTATTCACTGAGCCAAATCAGTTAGGGCCCTTCACTTAATTTTTGATCAGGGCTCTGTTTCTCTGACTTTCTCTCTCAAGTCTCTCATGTCTTTATCCCTTGGCTGGCTTCTCTTACAGTAACAAAAGATATTCAGGTTGACATCTGTGTACATACCACAGAGACTTTTAATTCCCACAGTATTCTCTGGAATTCAGTTGTGATTGTCACCTATCTACTACTGAACCAATCCCTAGGTCTGGGCAGATACCATAATCAAGATTCAGCAACATTTTTCAGAACTGAATTACCCACACGAGAGCCACATAGTTCTCAAAATCAGAAGTCAGCAGATGAAGGAAGTTGCAATAAAACAATAAATTTGGGAAATAAGTAATGCCACTATAAAACTCAAAGAGAACATTGAAGATATAGTAAAGGAGGGATTAGTCAAAGGAGAAATGAGAAAGAAGAAATAAATGAAGAAAGAAGAGATAAATCAAAAATAGAGTGGGAGACACTACCTTCAGGTAGGACAAAGATACCTCATAGTTCAACATATTAATTAATAATCCAGATAGTATTTTACATTAGCCATTACCACTGCCTGCATTTCCAAAGTCAACTTGCCTTGCCTGGGAGCACACTTCTCTTGGATTTAATTTTAATTGAAATTTTTATTGAGATAATTGTAGATCCACATAAACTTATAATACCAAAACCAGATAAAGAAAACACAATGAAAGAGAATTATAAGCCAATATCCCTCATGAACATAGATGCCAAATCCTCAACAAAATCCTAGCAAATTGGATCCAGCAGTACATTAGAAAGATCATACACCATGACCAAGTAGGATTTATCCCAGGGATGCAAGGATGGTACAGTATCCACAAATCTATAAATGTGATACACCACATAAACAAATTAAGAGATAAAAACCACATAGTCATATCAATTGATGCAGAAAAGCATTTAACAAAATCCAAGATCCATTTTTGATAAAAACTCTCAGCAATGTGGTAATAGAAGGATCATACCTCAACATAATAAAAGCCATATATGACAAACCCACAGCCAACCTCATACTCAATGGATAAAAACTAAAACCATTTCCCCTAAGAACAGGAACAAGAAAGGGATGCCCCCTCTCACCACTCCTGTTCAACATAGTACTGGAAGTATTAGCCATTGCAATCAGACAAGAAGAAATAAAAGGCATCCAAATTGGAAAAGAAGATATAAAACTGTTTTTATTCACAGATGGCATGATATTGTACATAAAAACCCTAAAAACTCCATCAAAAAACTATTAGACAATAAATGAATTCAGCAATGTAGCAGAATACAAAATTAACGCCAAGAAATCTATGGCATTTCTGTATGCCAGTAGTGAACTTACACAAAAAGAGACTTAAAAAGCAATCCTATTTAACATCACATCAAAAAAATTAAGATACCTAGGAATAAACTTAACTAAGGAGATAAAAAGCTATACTCGGAAAACAACAGGACATTGAAAAAAGTGATAGAGGAAGACATTAACAGATGAAAGAACATACCATGTTCATAGATTGGTAGAATCAACATCATTAAAATGTCCATACCCAAAGCAATCTATAAATTCAACGCACTCCCCATTAAAATATCAACAGCATATTTCACAGACCTAGAACAAACTTTCCAAACATTTATTTGAAATTTTAAAAAAGACCCCAAATAGCTGCAGTGATTCTGAGAAAGAAGTACGAAATAGGTGGGATCTCAATACCAGATATCAAGCTGTATTACAAAGCCACTGTTCTCAAAACTGCTTGGTACTGGCACAAGAACAGACATAGATCAATGGAATAGAATAGAGGACCTAGAAATTGACCCGAATTAATATGCTCAATTAATATTTGACAAAGAAGGCAAGAACACACAATGGAGTTAAGACAGCCTCTTCAATAAATGATGTTGGGAAAATTGGACAGATACATGCAAAAAAAAATGAAACTAGACCACCAACTTATACCATACACAAAAATAAACTCAAAATGGATGAAGGACTTAAACATAAGACAGGAAACCATAAAAATACTAGAGGAATCCAAAGGCAACAAAATCTCAGAAATATGCCAAAGCAATTTCTTCACCAATACAGCTCCTAGGGCATTGGAAACTAAAGAGAAAATAAACAAATGGGGCTACATCAAAATAAAAAGCTTCTGCACAGCAAAAGAAACCATCAACAACAAGAAAGCCCATTACATGGGAGAACATATTTGCTAATGTTATCACCGATAAGGGTTTAATCTCCAACATTCTTAGGGAACTCATACAACTTTACAAAAGGACGATAAACAATCAAAAAAGGACGAAGGACATAAATAGACACTTTTCAAAAGAGGACATTCAGAAAGTCAAGAGTCATATGAAAACATGCTCAAAATCACTAATCGTCTGAGAAATGCAAATCAAAACAACGAGGTACCATCTCACACCTGTCAGAATGGCTATCATCAACAAATCAACAAACAACAAGTGCTGGAGAGGATGTGGAGAAAAGGAACACTCATGCACTGCTGGTGAAGATGCAGACTGGTGCAGCCACTATGGAAGACAGTATGGAATTTCCTCAAAAAGTTAAAAATGGAACTCCCATTTGGCTCAGTGATCCCACTTCTAGGAATATATATCCCAAGAAACCAGAAACTCCAATCAGAAAGGACATATGCATCCCTATGTTCATAGCAGCACAATTCACCATAGCTAAGATTTGGAAACAGCCTAAGTGCCCATCAACAGATGAATGGATTAGAAAACTGTGGTACATCTACACAATGGAATACTATGCTGCTGTAAAAAAGAAGCAATTCTTACCATTTGCAACAGCATGGATGGAACTGGAGAGCATTATGTTAAGTGAAATAAGCCAGTCAATGAAAGAAAAATACCACATGATCTCACTCATTTATGGGTAATAAAGACCATTATAAACCGATAAACAAAAATAGATACAGAAGCAGAGCAGCATTGGACAGACTGTCAAACTATAGCAGGAAGGCTGGGGAGGGTTGGGGGACAGGGGTGTAAGAGATCAACCAAAGGATTTTTATGAATACATATAAGCATAACTAATGGACACAAAACACTGAGGGGTAGGAGAGGCCAGGGGAAGGTCAAGGGGTGGGGGGGAAATGAGACATATGTACAACTCTTTGTAATATTTTAAGCAATAAAACAAAATTTAAAAAGAAAATAGTGGAATAAAGTAGCCGAGTATTGACATTGACACAATCCTCCACCTCTCCTAGATTTTTAAACCAATTTAAAGACAATGGAATAGATGCATAATTTAAAAGTGTGGGAGCATAGGGTTGAGATGAAAAAATTTTTTTCTGAGAACCATCATTGTTTTTTAGGAGAAATGGTCACCTTCACGTAATAAAATGTACAGAGAAAATTGAGGGGAAACGGTTGTGATGAATCATACAAAAAAATCAGAATTTTTCAAGAAATACTTGCATACATAGTAGTCCATGTTAAGACACTAATGATATTTTATTTAAAGTATGTATATATATCGTGCTTTCCTAGTAACATGCCTGAGAACATGTGATAAATCAATTGTGACAACATTTCAGAAGGGACTGGATTTAAATCGAGTGATAAAATAGAGATTATATCCAAGTTGCTATTATTTAGAGTTACTTAGAGTTGCTTAAAATTTATTTAACCATGTATTCCAAATCATTAAAAATTGTATTTATTTTAGCATCAGAATAAATGCAAAGGGTGAAAAACACAAACTCTACTGTGAATGAAGTTTGACAAAACAATCTTTGAAATGTGACAACTATGTAACATTTCTCATCTGATGTAGTAGTAGAGTACTACAAAAGTTTCATGTAGTTTCAACAAAGATCTGAATACATACATATAAATATACTAATACATTCTAGGGCTCCAATATAATTTTTAAATAAAATGTTATCTTTAAATGGCATTTGAAGCAAAAGATTCATCATCCTATAATTCTACACTCTCTCAATTTCATATCTTTGAGGTTAATTTCTAAATTAATTTCATTCAATCAATTATATGACTATCACTGCCCTGGATTCTGGGATTATATTGCAAAATAAAACAGAAATAGTTTTCCCTCTCATAAGCTTACATTATAGTGGGGGAGAAGCAAAAATTTTTTTTAATTTATCTTTATTGTTCAGATTATTACAGTTGTTCCTCTTTTTTTCCCCCATAGCTCCCCTCCTCCCAGTTCCCACCCCACCTTCTGTCCTTGCCCCCCCACTGTCCTCATCCATAGGTGTACAATTATTGTCCATTCTCTTCACGCACCCCCAACACCCTTAACCCCCGAAAATTGTCCATCTACTCCATTTCTATGCCTCTGATTCTATTCTGTTCACCAGTTTATTTTGTTCATCAGATTTTTTATTCACTTGATTCTTAGATTCACTTGTTGATAGATACATATTTGTTGTTCATAATTTTTACTTTCCTTTTTCTTCTTCCTCTTCTCAAAGAATACCTTTAAGCATTTCATATAATACTGGTTGGGTGGTAATGAACTCTTTTAGCTTTTCCTTGTCTGTGAAGCTCTTTATCCGACCCTCAATTCTGAATGATAGCTTTGCTGGGTAAAGTAATTTTGGCTGTAGGTTCTTGCTATTCATCACTTTGAATATTTCTTGCCATTCCCTTCTGGCCTGCAAAGTTTCTGTTGAGAAATCAGCTGACAGTCATATGGGTGCCCCCTTGTAGGTAACGAACTGCTTTTCTCTTGCAGCTTTTAAGATTCTCTCCTTGTCTTTTGCTCTTGGCATTTTAATGATGATATGTCTTGGTGTGGTCCTCCTTCGGTTCCTTTTGTTTGGGATTCTCTGTGCTTCCTGGACTTGGAAGTCTATTTCTTTCACCAGGTGGGGGAAGTTTTCTGTCATTATTTCTTCAAATAGGTTTTCAATATCTTGGTCTTTCTCTTCTTCTGGCACCCCTATAATTCTGATGTTGGTACGCTTGAAGTTGTCCCAGAGACTTCTTACACTATCCTCATACTTTTTGAACCTTTTTCTTTTTTCTTTTTTCTTTTTGTTTTTCTGGCTGGGTGGGTTTTGCTTCTTCATATTTCATATCTTTGACTTGCTTCTTGCGATCCTCTCGTCTGCTGTTGGATCTCTGTATATTATTCTTTATTTCAGTCAGTGTATGCTTAATTTCTAGTTGGTCCTTTATCATATCCTTGAGGGTCTCATTAGATTCATTGAGGATCTCACTAAATTTATCGGCGGTCTCACTAAATTTATCGGCAGTCTCTAGAAAATTCTTGAAAAACCTAATAATCGTGGTTTTGAACTCTATATCTTGTCGTTTTCTTTCCTCCATTTCTGTCATTTGTGACCTGTTTCTTTGTCTCCACATTTTGGCTGCTTCCCTTTCTGAGTTAGGTGATCACTGAGAGGAATTAACCTCTAAGCCACTTGGTTATGAGAGTCAGCTGTGTCTACAGTGGGAGAACTTCTGTGCTGGAGACACCCTTATGGGGCAAAAGTTGTTTCAGTGGGACTTTTGTGCTCACTGCATCTGCCCCGAGTGTGTTCCTTGTGGATCTGAGTTGTGTTTAGTATGGTCCCTCTCTGGCCACTGGGTGAGGCTGGCTCTTTTTGTGCAATAGTGAGTGAACTAGCACCCAACAGTTGAAAATATCTCTCATACACACACACATGCACACACATGCACAAATGCACTCCTTTCTCAGTCATCAACATAACCAAAATACCTACGAAAATTAAATGATGCCCGATTATAAACTGAGTTGTAACACAAGATTAAAGAAGATGAAACAAAGGTTTCTTCCTTTTCCAGCTCTGAACAAAGCTGGGAAAAGATCAATTAGATAGACAGTCAGATGGATAGATGATAGAGTCATACATAGATATACAAGTAAATATATATATTCATGCATACATTAACTGATGGACTATTTCAGTTGTAGCAAACTAGTGACCTTGAATCTTTTATAGCCAGAACTAAGTTCTCTCAACTGAGGAAAGGATCCAGTTCCAAAGCCCCTCAAGGTATTGACAGTTTGTGGCTGCAAGCATCATGGAAGCTTGCTTCTTCAAAGCCAGTAACAGGGACAGAGAGAAACTTTGGTAAGACAAGTGATTCACTTATGTAATCATGTTCAAGCAACCCTGTACAGCCCATCAACTTTTGCTGCTTTCCACTGGTTAGAAACAAGTCTCAGGTCTTGTCCACACCCAAGCAGAGGGCATTAAACAAAACATGAACACCAGAAGGTGAGGATCATGGGGTGGGAGAGGGGAACCTTCAATTTTGTCACCGCAATCTACCCTGTGACCCCAATGCTTCAAATCTGTCTCACATAAAATATATATCAACTCCCTTCCAAGGTGTATAAGAATCTCATCCCATTATGAATTGAGCTCAATGTCCAAATTTTTATCATATAAATGAAATCAAGGTACAGATGAAGCTCCTGGGTATAATCTTTTAAGTATAGCTTTTGGGGTACAATTTCTATTTTTAGATCTGTGACACTGAAGAGACAAATTTCTTCCCCCAACATATCAACAAACCTCCAACATATAATATAATAATGTGACAGGCACTGGATAACAGCGATCCATGGTCATGTTCAAAAAAGGAGGGAAATGGAGAGAAAAAGGAGTCACTGATACACAGCCTTCTAAAGTCAGCTGGGCAAATGTCAGGGGTTCCTTTATTTTTGTTTTGAGGCCTAGAAGTAACTTTCATATGAAGTGTTCTTTTTCCTTCTCATGGTTTCTATTTTGTGTATAATATACTATGAGTCCACTCTCCCAAATCTTGGTTCCCCTTCCTTTTCAACAAAAGTAGTGTGTGTACAACTGAGTAGTTGTATAAGCCTGATTCTTGTTGTGGAACTTGGGGGCTCTGACATCTGCTTTCATTTGCACTTTCTGTCCATTTTAGTACAACCTGGCAGTGTTTTTGCTGAAATAATTTTCTCAAGAACTTTGTAGATCTCCTATAAATTTCGATGGGGTTCACTCCATTAGAGAAAAATTACAACCCCAGATCTTAATGAGATAAACGCTTTTCTACCTTAGCTCCCTACTGAGATGATTGGAAGACAACACCCTTAAGCCTCCTAGGGACCCCTGGTTAGAATGAGAGAATCTGTGAGGCACACCCTTAATCTCTCTCTTTAAAAAAAAAAAAATGTTTTTATTGATTTCAGAGAAGAAGGGAGAGGGAGAGAGATAGAAACATTGATCAGCTGCCTCCTGCAAGAGACAACTTCCTGATGCATGGGTTGATGCTCAACCACTGAGCAACACTGGCCAGGGCCACCCTTAATTTCTTGAAAGGGCCCTTTGTGTGACTGACTACTGTACTCTGTGCTTTTGATATTTCTGAGTTTTAGCAAAGGTTGTAACATCACACCCGCACTGGAGTAGGCTTTCCTGATACTGCTGGGAAGCCATGTCATAATTCAGTAATTTGTCAGCGGGAGGCGGTGGCCGGGGAGGGGGGGGGGGGGGGAGGGGGGCTGAGATTTTCATCAAGTCCTATTTTCTTTGTTTCACAGTTCCTCCCTCAATTTATCTCTTTCCTTCCACCTCTTACTACGAACAGGAAAAAGAAACCAGGTGGCTCCTTCAACACTTTGCTTGAAAATGTCCTTATCTCAATCACCAAGCTCATCACTTAGAATTTCTGCTTTGCACATAACTGCAAGAGACAATTTCGGTAAGTTTTCTGGCACTACTTACGAAGGGATCACCCTTCCTCCAGTTTCCAACATGTTCTTCATTTTCTTTTGAGCCTTCACTGAGCAGTGTCATCAAATCCAAATTTTTACTATGTGTTCAAGGAACTTCAGATTTTCTCTGTCATGCTCCTCAAAAGTGATCTAGCCTCCATCCACTTTTTGGTACATTTCTGTTACTTGTATGATAAAACTCCATTCCCAGACACCAATTACATCAAAGCCATTGACCTACATACAAAATATTGAAAATGTATAATCCATTTACATCATATAAAATTAAAGCTATATTTCTGAGTTGCCAAAGCAAAAGCAAACTCCTCAATTTATTAAAGTTGTGTGACTCTAAGAGAGGAGTTCATACATTATCTCCTAAATGTAATTAAAATAATAATTAAATTACCAAAAAAAGAATAATTGTTCATATTTTAGATAAAAATGCATTACTATCACTGCAAGGACTATTGTGCAGGCCAATCTCTGGCTCATCAATACCATAGAGGTAGGAAAAATTACATTGAAATTGTGACAAAAATACATTACTATGGATGATTTCATGAAAAAAAGTATGGTCACTTGCTGTCATGTGACATTAGACATTCCGTGGCAGAAATATCAAACCCCTTTGGCATTAATTAAGTCATATTCAGGATCTGAATTGCCATGTGACAGATAGTGCTCACCTGCACTAAACTGTATACATATTTGACCTCCTTTATCCTCTTAGTCCTCTCCCTGCTCATAAAGCTTTTTCCCCCTGAAATCTGCTATATTTATTGGAAGAGTCATTTAGACTTGTTTAGATGTAGACTTTTATTGTTTATTGTTCTTGTTCATGCATAAAAATAATGTATCAGCAAAATAAATCAGTAAAGGTATTCCAAACTACTTTGCATTCAGAGATTGCTCTTCTAAATCACATTTTGATTGAGCCTCTTTGATATCTATGACTTTCCACACAAGACCCCTTTGTGACATCGAGGATGGTGTCACACACGTTCTTAAAAAGAGTACTCCATTGTTGTCTCAAGAATTTTCTTCCTTGACATTGACCCTCATACTGTAAATTTTCATCATGACCTTTTTGATCTTATCATAAAATCCTAAGAAAGAAGTTTCAACAAATTTCAGGAAGGTAATTACAACTGTTCATACTATAACAATTTGTAAGATGTCTTCCATCATTAGAACACTTACCATAGAGATGTTGAAATGTACAAAAAACACAAGTGTCTTAGAATTGATGAAATATGGAAAATACATTTTCTTATTTGGTACAATCATCACATTTAAGAAACACACCAAGATTGGTCCCAAAGTGATTTTTATAGCTACTTAATAAATGCTTAAAATAAAGTGATATAATGGAAATATTTAAAGTTATATCATAAATACAATCCTCTGCCTAAAGGATTTCCAAGTTTTTCAGTTCATAAAAAGTTTCACGTTTCAATTGAGACATATTTCAAATGTCAAGTAATAATGGTACACTCACATGACTGCAAGCATTACAAATAAGAGAACACATTTGCTCACAGCATATGTTGCCAATAACCATTTTGTCCCAGAACTAAAACAGATAAAAAAGTTAGGTATGCCCACACCCTGTGAACAACACATTTGATTTCAAGAGTTTCTGTCAGACTTGAATTCCAATCAATGCTATATTCATTCTTTAAAAATGTTTAACATCACCCTGACTTGTTTGGCTCAGTGGATCAGCGTCAGCCTATGTACTCAAGGGTCCCAGGTTTGATTCTAGTCAAAGGCATGTACCTTGGTTGTGGGCACATCCCCAGTGGGGGTGGGGGGTGCAGAAGGCAGCTGATCGATGCTTCTCTCTCATCGATGTTTCTAACTCTCTATCCCTCTCCCTTCCTCTCTGTAAAAAATTAATTTAAAAAAATGTTTAACATCATATAATAAACAGTGAATCTATAAAAAATTTTCACTAATGGAAATAGTTTAGTCGTGGTTATGCTTTACCCAAGAAATAGCATTTTAAACATATATTAATGATATTTAATAGCCAATCTTCTGATCAAGTGATTTCTATGAGTCTACTCTTTTGTCACTAAAGAACACTTTTAAATGCTAATCATACTTAGGGTTTATTTAATATTTCACTTTACACATTTCTCAGGCATGTATATGTCAGAGTCAATAAACTACTACTGCCCACACCCTGTATTTGTAAATAAAGTTGTATTGAAACACAAAAAAGCCCTTTCATTTACATATTTGTCTATGGTTGCTTTTCCACTTCAAGAGCAGGGTTGTATAGTTGAAGTGAGACTTATACTCAGCAAAACCAAAAATATTTATGATGCAGTCATTAACAAAAAACATTTGCTGATCTCTGCTATGGAGCCAGAGGACAATAATTTTAAGCTCCCCATCACACTCTACACATCCTCAGGTCAACTTGTTTTCCACTGATATAATGAGAAAAATTGGAATTTTCTTTAATAGTAATGTACTATTTCGTAGTACTTAGGAAAAACCCTCAAATGTTCCTTGGAGTAAAAAGGGAGTTTAACCTCAATGCAATTATAGAATTTCTTTGTGCTCATAAGTCAGACCAAAGACTATAAAACACCATTTCTCTTACAATTCAGTTCACTGCCCTCCACACCCCCAGCCAATGTTACCAATAGATCAATGTATACCAAAGATCTATTTGGTATATTCATTTCTACTGTATTTTCAGTGGAGAATTTCAACCAATAACATTTCAAAATATCAAATACTATTTTAAAGTAGATAAAGTAAGAATCAGAAACAACAATTCCTAGTGACTCTATTTTTAGCTGCTCAGCTCTTCTTCCTTCTTCTGGATACATGGCCCATGCCCTTGGCCTCAGGGTCAAGAATGTGTGTTTTTTACCTAAGCTGGACCTTTTATAAAGCTTCATCCAAACGTCCAAAGTGATTGGGCTAACGGAGGGAAATACTCCAAATCAGGCAACTGTAACAGTACTCTCCTGGGCATCTGGAGTTTGAGAAGATAGTATTATTTTTAACTGTTTGATATCAGAACTGTAACATGTAACAGTTCATCAGTCATTGTTAAATTAATCAATATGGAGGCCATTAGGCCAAAAAGACTTAATATGGTCGTGGCCTATCTAAGCAAACAAAAATCCTAAGACTGTAAATGCCTCAAGGTTATGAAACTGAAATTTAAGAGCAATCAACCACAAACAGCCAACCAGGCTTTACGCTACAACCAATCAATAATTTGCTTACTTTGTTTCTGCCCTTTCTCTATAAAAGTCTCTCCCCAAGCTCCTGTCCTATCATAGGAGTGCTCTTAACTACTTCCAGTCTAGCACCAACCAATTAGCATGGGGTTTTGCTCAAATAAACTAAAAAATTTTAATATACCTCAGTCTATCTGTTAACACTATATTTCTCCCTGAAGTTCCAGATGACCCAGGGGAAAAAGACCAAGCCAACAGAGAAGCAGAGATGAGAGATGAGGAGGAGATGGGGAAAGAGAATCCTACCAAGGCCCTAGGTCCCAAATTTCGGTCCTATAGATTAGATAGAGCAGCCAAAACACCGTCCTCTTTTCCTTCAAGTAGTGGATCATCTGCAGCCTAGACTCCTGATGGACAGAGCCAAACTCTTCAGCGAAGGCAGCCAATACGAATTTTTTGGATGTTGACATCACCATATATTCAAGGCAGCAATGACAACAAAACCTGAACTAATTTTCCTCTTTTCTTGTAGAAGCTTTCCCTCCCTACCCTTCTAGAAATTTGGGAAACAAACAAACAAGCAAGCAAGCAAACAAAAGAGCTTTAAAAAAAAGAAGGAAAAGTATAGCACAATAATTCTTAGCACAGTTTACCAGGCAGTAATTTAATCAGGGATGCCATCTTCAAAGCAGATTAATTTGAATCACATAGTCCTCCTCTCCATTTATTTCATTTTTTTTCTTTTTGTCTCTGCTTCTTGTAAAATGTTTATGTCTGAAAGTTTAAAAAGTAATTTATGTAAGATCTACTATATGCATTTAGCTTCAGTATCAAATTCACTTGGGTGCTGTTGGATGTAAGAATGAGTAAAACCTCCTTCAGCCATAAATAAGGCAAAACTGTAAAGCGAGGCAAAAGGTAATATACAAAGAAAACCAAACCTCTTTTTTTTTCAGCGTGGCTGATCCTCCCTGCTGTGTGCATCTAATGTTCTGCCTCTGAGAATAGAACTTATTAGCAACCCTAGAGTGAAAAAGACAGGATATTTTTCAACAAGGGCCTCCACTTTGCCAAACATCCCAGAGTTTGTCTCCAAGGACTTGAAAAGAAAGGAAAGAATGAAGAACGGAAACCATAAAGCATGGTATGGCTATCATCTAATTACTGAATGAATGGCACAGTTGTTTTGTCTGATTGCACTAAGCTAGTTATCCACTGCCAGCTTCATTGACAAAAAAAAGGGAGAATCTACACAAATTACAGGGAAATTCAAGCACTAAAGGAATGTTTTGGTTCAGAGGTTTGCAATGACTATTGGCTTCAGTTTTTGGCAAAGTCTGTCTTTGCCGTATGAACTCGGCTGTGCTGGGTCAGCCTGAAGCATTCCCAAAAGCCTAGAAGAGGACAGACTTCCTTGTCATCTGTATTCCATCAATAAATTAAAGTGATGTTCTCCAGCTCATGTTTGTTTCTTGGCAAGCTAATCTACAATCAGAAAAAGAAAAGCCTTTCATTTGTGGACTCCGGCTAAAGGAAGGAAGCTTTTGTATGTGGATTCACCGGAGACCAAAATATTAAAAAGTGGAAGAGAAAAACCATATGTTGCAGTTCTCCTGAGCAAACAGCTCAAAGTTCTGATAAAAGAAATGCTTGAGTTCATTATGCAGAAAGTAAATATTTTACTATTGTTATTGATACCTAGTAACAATATTGAGTCTTCTGAATGCTATAAAGATTGACATTTTAAGCAGTGTTTCATTTTTTTATTTCTTATAATGACAGCAAAAATACACCTAAAAATTAGATACTTCAAAGAGACCTGGACAGGTAATACAATTTAGCATAATGCTTTAAAATTTGCACTTCATTTAAGAAGGAACTAAGGAATCCAAAGGACTAGAAGTAGAGGATAATTTTCATAAGTTCGCTGCTCCCTCTCTTACAGATAGATAATAAGAAGTTAGTTGGTACTTTATAGTTGCTGCAATCGAATCCAGATTAAAGTAGAAGTAGGAAAAATCCCTGTACTAATTATCTGATCTAGCCCTAGTAAAAAGTCTACTAAATGCCCTAACCGAAAAAAAAAAAAAATACCCTAACCAGTTTGGCTCAGTGGATAGAGCGTCGGCTTGCAGACTCAAGGGTCCCAGCTTCGATTCCGGCCAAGGGCATGTACCTTGGTGGCCAGCACATCCCCAGAGGGGAGTGTGCAGGAGGCAGCTGATCGATGTTTCTCTCTGGTCAGTGTTTCTAATTATCCCTCTCTCTTCCTCTCTGTGAAAAATCAATAAAATATATTTATTTTTAAAAAGTCTACTAAATAATGTCATATTAAGAACTCTTCTTCATCTCTCTTGTTTCTCCAGGGGTTAACCTCACATCACTTGTGAGAATCACTGATGAGAATGTAGTTGGTGTGTTCCTTCAACTGCCAGGAGAGAAATTATGGGAATCTTGCTGTCCATTTTAGCTTGACCACATTTGTGCTTGGTTTTACTGTTTATCTCTTTGCAGCAGCCAAGCAAGACATCCTATGTTAACACCAGTATCCTTTAAAGAATATGACTTCCAGCATCAATTTTCAGTATTTTATGACTTCCTGTACCAATGATTCAGCTCCTGCCAAAAAGGAACTGTCTTTGGTTTCCTTTTGTGGCAGAGTCACTTATAAAGACCAGCAGCAGATCAAATGCAAGGGGTATAATTGGTAAGAATGCTTGATGAAAACTTGATAGACAAGGTTCATTGGACAGAAATGTGAATCTGGCTTTGGTTACTCGGTAGATAGTTGGATGTGCACCTAACTCACTTACTGGAAAGAGGACAGAATCCCAAGGCAGGCGAGTTAGTTCCTAGTTCTGGCCTTACCCAGTGGAGAACAATACAGTCCCCAGAGCCAGACTGCCTGGCTCTGAATCCTGGTTCTGCCACTTATCAGCTGTGTGACTGGGCTAGTTACTTAACGTCTCTGGGTCTCAGCTTCATCATCTTAAAATCAGGATAGAAATAATACTCACCTCCTAGGGTTGTAATATCTGACACATAATAACCACTCTATGAATGTTTGCTTAACAAAACAAATTATTCTGCTATTGGCAACAAAAATCATTACTTAGCCTTTCAAGACTCAGTGTTTTGATTTGTTTTGTAAATGGAGATAATAACTGGTGTTTCTTCCATTACGGAGGTCTCCAATGAGTGAATTGTCTTATCTTTTGCCTCATCCTTATTCAGACACAGGAAATACAGGCATGGAACAATGGCGTTCAATGTGAAATTTAAAATAGTTGTAACAAAAGTCTATCAGGAACTGCTTCAGACTGTGGACAATTGAGTACTATTTTTCACTGAAGAGAGATCTGTACCTGACTACGCGAAAGAATTCATTAGCAGACCAAAGAAGCTTTCTCTCTAAATGTCCCAGTAGGGGGTGTGCAAGAGGCAGCCAATAGATGCTTCTATCTCTATCCTTCTCTCCTCTCTCTTTAAAAATCAATAAAAACAGCCCTAGCTGGTTTGGCTCAGTGGATAGAGCATAGGCCTGCAGACCAAAGTATTCAGTTCCCATCAAGGGCATGTACCTCAGTTGCAGACTCCTCCCCTGCCCCGGCTCTGGTAAGGGCATGTGCAGGAGGCAACCAATCAATGTGTTTCTCTCACATCAATATTTCTCTCTGTCTTTCCCTCTCTCTTCCACTCTCTAAAATCAGTGGAAAAATATCCTTGGATGAGGATTTTTCTTAAAAAGTCAATAAAAACATGTTTTTAGAAAAGAAAGAAAAGAATGGAGACTATGTAGCAATGTTTTATTAAAAAATGCTCATGTTACTAATGAAATGGAAAACAGCTATTAAAATTGCAGCCACATTAAAAGTATAAATCTACAAAATATTATAAGAATTAATAAAAAATTCTAATAACTGCCTTAAGATGATAGGACTATTGGTGATTGTTTTCTCCTTGTTCCAAGTATTCCTACGGATAGTCTCAATACTCTCTCTTTCCCTCCCTCCCTCCCTCCACTCACATGTGCATACACACACAAACATACTCAATTTTACTCTGTCCTTCTTACTCTTGTTCCTGTCTGAAATAGTCTCTTTTCTCTTCTCCATTTGCCTTCATCTAATTTTTCCTTCTTACCTTGCCTGACCCTGATCTTTTTATGAATTCCTATTTTATAAATAGTTCCTAGAATCTGATATTAATTCACAAATCTAACAAGTGAATAAATTATAATATTAAAGAGAGTACTGGATTCTTGAAGTTTAGTGTCATATATACAAATTAAAGATGATAAGAAGGAAAATTGCCTCCTTTGCACTAACATTCAGGATTCTAAAAACTGAGGTAGATTTTCAAAATTTATTAAGTTAGCCTTTGTCACTTTTCCAATCTATTTTAAGCACTCCTTCCTAACATTCTGTAGATCTTCTCTTGAGAAGTTGAGTTTACATGTCTCTTAAATCCCCCTCCTTCTCATTGAAGTAACTCACTCAGGTCTGCACTCTTAAAATTATTCTTCAGGTCTGAGATGTTACTGGGAAAACAATCAGGTCCAATGTACAAAAGAAATTTATTTCTGGAATCAAAATACTTTTCTCCTGCTTAAATATCTATACCAGTGAATAGTACCACCCATTTATTCAAGCCCAATATCTAGAAATTATCTTTACTTTTCCATCTCCCTCATTTCCCTTATTTAATTCAAGATCTGTAGAAATTAACTAAACTCTTCTATATCTGTACTATACTCAAATATCAGCAAAATAACATAAAAGATGAGTCTGCAGAAAAAGTAATTTAGTAATAAAAATAACAATATTATACCATCTAATCTTATAAAAGAGTAATATGCAAATTAGGCATCACTCACCCTCATCTAAGCCACACCCACAAACCAATCAGAGCTACTATATGTAAATTAACCCATCCAAGATGGTGGGTGGTAGCCACAGAGCTAGAGCAACCAGGAGACTTCCTTGCCCTGGCTAGGGAGGAAACTAAACTTCCTGCCTGCCTAGGCTGAATGTGGCCTCCAGTCAAGGCAACAAAATTTCATTGATAGAAGATAAATAAATCCCAGATACCTGCTTCCAGCCAGCCTTGCTGGGGGTTATGGCCAGCCTGCAAACAACCATCAGCCCCTCACCCAGGCTGGCCAGGCACCCCAGCAGGGGTCCCCACCCCGAAGGGGCTGTGGCCAGCCTGCAAACATCCATCAGCCCCTCACCCATGCTGGCCAGGCACACCAGCAGGACCTCCCACCCTGAAGGGGATGTGGCCAGCCTGAAAATAGCCTTCATCCCCTCACCCATGCTGGCTAGGCACCCCAGCGGGACCCTCACCCTGATCTGGGACACCCTTCAGGACCAGCTGGCCCCCACACATGCACCAGGCCTCTATCCTATATAATAAAAGGGTAATATGCAAATTGACGCTAACAGCAGAACAACTGGGAATGACTGGTCACTATGACAAACACTGACCACCAGGGGACAGATGCTCAATGCAGGAGCTGCCCCTTGGTTGTCAGTGCACTCCCACAGGGGGAGTTCTGCTCAGCCACAAGCCAGGCTGCCTGCTGCATGTACAGCGGTAGTGGTGGGAACCTCTCCTGCCTTCTCAACAGTGCTAAGGATGTCCGACTGAAGCTTAGGCTTGCTCCCTGGTGGCAAGTGGACATCCCCCAAGGGCTCCTAGGCCGCCAGAGGGATGTCTGACTGCCAGCTTAGGCCAGATCCCCCGGGGAGCAGGAGTAAGCCAGCAGGTGGACATCCCCCAAGGGGTTCCAGACTGCAATAGGGCACAGGCCGGGCTGAGGAACCTCCCCAAGTGCACAAATTTTTTTGTAGTGGGCCTGTAGTATAACATAAAAAAAATATAAACAGAAATAAAATAAGCATGCTGAAAATATAATTTCCACCATTAAGAAAATTTCTGAAAAAATAATCATGAATGAATACAATAAAACAAACAGGTCAAAGCAATTAGAGAAAAGAACATAAATATTGATGATAAAGACATTCCAACATAAGGCTAGCTAGAATTTCTGAAATAGAAAACCCAACTGTTGAATTCTGAAAAAAACCTGGTTAATCATTTTCCTCTGGGAAAAAAAAAAGAGAAATAAAGTACATCAGTGATAAAGGATTAAATATTGTCATTATTGTTGATAAAGCCTAGGACTGTAACTTTGTTGTGCAGCTGAACAAACCTGCTATTTGAATCCCAGCAATTGGCATGCATAATTTATCCATTAGGCAATGCTGAACCAGGGCTGACCATTTCACCAGACAGATTGGAGGATAGGGTACCAAGTCAGGTGGAGAATGGTGAGCAGAGGTGAACGTCTGCTCCCTAAAGGCTGCTCGCTCCCATGAGAAAGAGTGATACAGTAAACATTAGAATCCCCAATTGGGCAGCACTATTCATGGTCCTGCAACTCATGGACAAGACACAGAACACCGAAAGTGTCCTTTAATAGATGATTGGATAAAGAAGATATGGCACATATACACGATGGAATACTACTTAGCCATAAGAAAAGATTAAATACTGACATTGCAACAACATGGATGGACCTTGAGCATATCATGCTAAGTGAAATAAGTCAGAAAAAGTTAAGAACCATATGATTTCACTTATATATGGGATATAAAACTGAAACCAAGAAACAAAAAACACACAACAAAAACTCATGGATACAAACAATAGTATAGGTTACCATAGGGAAGAGGGTGGTGGATAGTAAAGGGGATAAAATATATGGTGGAGAAGATTATTTGACTTTAAGTGGTGGGCACACAATGTGGTACTCAGATCATGCATCATAGAAATGTGCCCTTGAAACCTATATAATCTTACTAACCAATGTCACCCCAATAAATTCAATGTAAAAATAAGCACAAACACACAAAAGAAAGATTCTCTAATTGGTTTCTCCAAAGTTATCAATGATATGTCACTAACTTCTTGGAATAGTGAGTGAAGAGGTGGACAGGTGGCTGTGTTACTCTTACTGGTCATACATTATTTGAGGACGAGTGCTCACTCTCCATGTAAGGGCTCTCAACATGTCTACCTAGTGGGAATTATTCTACTGTATGTCTCCCAATTGTGCCCTTTCTCAATAGAAGAGTTTATTGCAGTTATCCTCTCCCAATATCATAGCATGTGCAAAGGGGAGAAAACTTACCAGATTAGCCCTAAAGTCTCTAGATTTAAAAAAAAAAAAATTCTAGGCCTGCTGTAGAAACTACAGCACATCACTAGATATACTAGATTTTGAATTTGGTGCCATTATTCCATTGAGCTTTTTGGCTGTTTTCCTCGGGGTGGGAGTAAATGTATTTTGCATTTTCTACAGTTCTGCTGTTGCAACCAAATATTTGGTTGCACAGAACAACTGTAGAAGATATTAGGGTATGTTCTGCTCCCTTCTCCTTTCAGGCAAACAGATGGATTCTATTCTCCTCTCCCATATGACTTGCTTAGACCAGTAAAATGTGAATAGAAATGCCATATGTTTTTCCACGTGGTAGTTTTAAGAGCCAGTATGCAACTAACCATATTCCCCTTTTACTTTTTTGCCTTGGTGATTACGGAAGCATGTGTAGGGATGGTACAGCTATTGGCCCATGTCCCTGAAAGATGGCAATGAGCAGAGCCCTCCAACCCATGTAGGACACATGGCAAGTGAAAGATATAGATGTGTTATTTTGCTTTCTTAAGAGCCTCTGAGATTGGGTTTTTGTTACTGCGGCATAATCTGATCCATTCAGAAAAATATGCTGGTTTCATGCAAAGATTATAAATTTGCAATCACCTGCTCTGTTCAAAATGGGGTTTTTTTCCTCCTTTTAAGAAGACTCCTGGGGAGTGAGTGGGAAGAGATTAACCAAAGAATTTATATGCATTTATGCATAACCTATGAACACAGACAATAGTGGGGTGAAGACCTGGATTGGGGGAAGGGACAGGCTAAAAAGGAGGGAGTCCATCTGTATTACTTTTACCAATAAAGATAATTTTTTTTTAAAGAAAAAACATTTCTTAATTTTTTTATTCACACTGGTGTTGAAATTAATTCTATCTGGTGAAACAACATTAACAAATTCTTATGGCATTTTAGCCATACTTCAATGGGTTTTGTTCTAGAGTGACTTAGGCATTAAAAAGAGAAGTTTCATGTTGTCTCCACATTTAACTGGAAAAATCATCTTTAATAGATTCCTAATCTGAAGCAGTTATTGATATTTCTTAAGACTAAACCCTCAGAGACCTAACAAAGAACAATATCCATGCAATGTCTCAGACTCTGAGAAGCATTTCTTTACGTCTTTTTCTCAAATATACTTATCCCCCTCTACTCTTAACGGTAAGATTCAGCTGAATTTGAGTCTGTCTGTGTAGCACTAACTACTTAGCCTGACTATCAGAATATAAAATCAAAATCGCAGCTACCCCGAAGTTCAAGTGCAGCAATTTGTAAGTAAGGAATGGTCAAAAATGCCTAAGAGGCCTCTAAAGAACCTCTTTTCTTTATTTTTGGAAATGTGATCCTTATTATCAATTTGTTATTGCTGTGTAACAAATCATCTTAAAATGTTGAGACTTCCAACATCAACTATTTATTATTTCTACATATGTCTAAATGTCTAAATGTCAACTGGACTGTTGCCCTGGGCTGGGTTTAGTTGCTCTCATGGGGGTTCCTCCATATGTTTGTGTTCAGTGGAAAGAATAAGTCAGAGGCCAGGTGATCTAGGCTAGTATCATTGAGATAGCTTACGTCTGTTTCCTGTGGTATCTCATCCGTCAACAAACTACAAAGGTATGTCCACTTCTACTTCCTCTCTTGTAACCCATTGCCTTATGGATTGCAAGAGAAGTAGAATCACTCAAGTACTTCTTCAAACCTTTGTTTGTATCCTGTTACAGTTATACTGGCCATAGAAAGTCATATGATCAAGCCCAGAATTAGTATGGGAGAATGGTACAACAGGGCATGGATACAAATGGTGTGAAAAATAGGGGCCATTTGCGAAATTCATGCATTAATTAACTGATTAATTAATGAGTTATTAATACTTTAGGCATTAAAAAAAGACGTTTCATCTTGTCTCCATATTTAACTGGGAAAATCATCCTTAATAGTACAATTAATGTATCAGAAAATGTGCTTAGGAAAAGCTAAGTTTGCATAAAAAGCTATATTAATCGGCACTCTAAAACCTTTCCTGAAACCTTATCACAGGTGTAGCTCTGGCCACCCATGTGGTTAATATTTGATGGTGACAGTTCACAGTCTACCTGCTGGGATCTCTGCACTGTTGTTAGGGCACTGGTTGCCTCTGTGTGCTCTTGTCAAGTAACTCTAGCTCCCAAAACTCCTTTAATGGTCTTATAGCCCTGTACACAGTTGGCACCTAAGATATCTCTGTACACTCGCTGATAATATTACACTAATTGAGCTACCTGTACATTGAAGAAAATATCATATATTGGTATTATGTATTTGTCCAATAAAAAATATTCAAAGGCATAATGAAAAAAAATTTCCTGCATTGAATAAATAGGAAAATATGCATATTAAAATGGTATACTATGAATTCCATGTCTACCCATGAAGAAATTCAATGAATGATACATAGCCTTTTCAACAAATGGTCCTAGAACAATTGGATATTGGTAGGTAAAAAAAAAAAATGAAACTTGACCTAAACTTCACACCTCATACAAAAATTTACTGAAAATGGATCATGTACTTATATTATGAAAGTTAAAGTGCTTCTATCAAAAGATGGGACATGGTTGTTTTATATATATATATATATATATATATATATATATATATATATATATATCCTTAATTAGTGACTGATATGGAAGTATATTTCCCAGCCAGAAGTATTAATGCTGTCTGGAATTATTTATTTATATATCCATCCATCCATCCATCCATTCATTATTCAACATACCAAAATCAAAGTATTTGTTCTTCTCTGGCCATTACAAATTTCAATCTGTGATCATGATAGGTAACACAGAACCTCAGATCAGTGCATCTCTGCTGGATGATATGCAGGAACACTAAACACACTGCAGTGGCTGAATTATGGCCAGCAAGTAGGAAAATTTGCTATGACTAGCATCCCTGACATCCTCCATCCTTTTCTGCCCTGAGTTTCAGAGATAGGACCTCCTTTGCATTTTGGGTTCTTAGTAATTCTGCTCTCACTTTAGTAACTTTTATTAAGAACTGCACATAGAAGAGAACCAAAATGGCAGCATGAGGTGTGTACCTATATGCGCAGCCTCCACAACTACATTGTAGAAAAACAACTACACAGTGAAAGACCATCCTCCGGAGCCAAGGGAGGAGAAGCTTTGCAACTAGAAGTCAGGAGAAGGAGTGCATTGTGACTGAGTAGAGGCTCCCGGTGCCAAAACTGAGAGGTACAGAGGTGCAGAACGGAAGCGGTGGCGCAGGTGAAAGGGTGGCGGCTGTGCCTGGATCCGCAGTTTGGAAGGAGATTATAAACTCTGGGGTCGCACTGAACATAGTGCGGGCTGTCTGGCAATGGGGCAGAAGATCAGTGGCATTCTAGCAGAGCTGTTCGCAGCGATCACTGACTTGGAGATTTGGGGACTCAGAGGTGTGCAGACCCCAGGGCTTGGAGGCTCCAGGTCCGGGAGAGGCTGCGAGTCAGCAGAAGGGCAGCCATTGTGGGTTGCTCTGCCATAATGATTCGGAGACCACACCCTACCCCACCTACAACCCCGCCCAAGCTATGCGCCCGCCTGCCTGCAGCATAACTTGAGGGACTGCAGCTGGGACAGAACTCCAAAAGTTCCAAACCCCAAACAATGAGGAAAAAGGCCTGCAGGTCATTTCCTCCTAGTGATACCTCCCAGTGATAACTGCAACAAGACTGTGCACCCAGCCTTCAAAGGTGTACAACAAGAGTGTCCACCCCAGATGATTA
The DNA here is from genome assembly GCA_004026665.1 of Murina feae. Taxonomy (NCBI): domain Eukaryota; kingdom Metazoa; phylum Chordata; class Mammalia; order Chiroptera; family Vespertilionidae; genus Murina; species Murina feae. Next base: position 1,162 of record PVJC01005109.1, on the reverse strand, counting down.
GGGAGGCTGAATCACTGGGCCCTATAGTGCAGAAAGCCACTCCATCAATGCAGCCAAAATACAAAGACAAAGAAACAGATCACAAATGACAAAAATGGAGGAAAGCAAACTACTGGATATAAAGTTCAGAACTATGCTTTTAAGGTTTTTCAAGAATTTTCTAGAATCTGCCGATAAACTTAGTAATATTATGCAGAGATCCATCACCAGACTAGAGGTTTGCAATAATCGAGTCAAAGATTTGAAACATGAAAAAGCAAAAAGCACCCAACTGGAAGAGGAAAAAGAATCCAAAAGTGTGAAGATAGTGTAAAGAGCATCTGGGACAACTTTAAGTGTACCAGCATCAGAATTATAGGGGTGCCAGAAGAAAAGAGACAGCAAGATATTGAAAATCTATTTGAAGAAATAATGACAGAAAACTTCCTCTCCCTGGTGAAAGAAATAGACTTACAAGTCCAGGAAGCGCAGAGGATCCCAATCAAAAGGAACCCAAGGAGGACCACACCAAGACACATCATTATTAAAATGCCAAGGGCAAAAGACAAAGAGAGAATCTTAAAAGCAGCAAGAGAAAAGCAGTTAGTTACCTACAAGGGAGTACCCATATGACTGTCAGCTGATTTCTCAATAGAAACCATGCAGGCCAGAAGGGAATGGCAAGAAATATTCAAAGTCATGAATAGTAGGAACCTACAACCAAGATTACTCTACCCAGCAAGGCTATCGTGTAAAACTGATGGTCAGATAAAGAGCTTCACAGACAAGAAAAAGCTAAAGGAGTACATCACTACCAAACCATGATTATTTGAAATGCTGAAGGGCATTCTTTAAGAAGAAGAGGAAGAAGAAAAAGGTAAATATAAAAAGTATGAACAACAAAGTGACAACAAATACGTATCTATCAACAAGTGAATATAACAAGTCAATAGAAATATCTGATGAACAGAATAAACTGGTGAATAGAATATAAGTAAGGGCATAGAAAGGGAATGGACTGATATTTCTCAGGGGGAAGGGGACATGAAGGGTATGGGAAGAGAATGGACAAAAAATCTTACATCTATGGATGAAGACAGTGGGGGGGAGTAAGGGCACAGGGTGAGAGGGGGGAACCAGGTGGAGGGGAGCTATGGGGGTTTAAAAAAAAGAACATCTGTAA